>MU223693.1:449957-477001 GCA_018584345.1 Thuja plicata | reverse complement strand
TTGGACTCTTATGTTGCAGACATATCTTTCTTGTTTGTTGAGTCTTATACTACAGATTTGGAGGATTATTTTGAGGACATTCATCTCCTCTACCTTGAAAGTTAGGTTATCACTATTTTCCCACCATTATCCATGCATTATACGGTTGTATTTTAGGATTCTCCACATCAGTTTGGATTTGGAATCATTTGTTTCAGTTCAGATAGAGAGATTCTTCAGCATCCAATCATGGCACACATCCTAAGACAGATTGGTTTATCACTCTTCACAAGGTTTCTTCGACATCGTCCTTTGGATTCATTTCTTCCCAAGGGGAGAAATATCATTTGCGGATTCAGGATCTCCTTTTGGATTCTACATCAGGCATCTACCATTGTGACAAGAGTTTCTTCATTCTGGGGGGACTTTGGTGTCTCATCCCTCTCTCATGGGGGGGCTGATTGTACTTCTGGTCTTGAGAGAGTCTCTTGAGCCATTTCTTTTCTGCATTTTTCTATCTCTTTTTGGAGAGGGGTTTTTCCCACTGGGTTTTCTTGTTTGTCTCCGGTTTATAGAGATTTCCTTGTATTGGGTACATGATCAGGCCTTGTTGTCGGGACCCTTTTCCTTCTTTCATAGCTGTGCTAGGTTAGCTTTCCCCCTGCGGTTAGCTTAAGGGGGGGTGTTAGAGTAATATTTAGTTTTCTTATTAATTAAATCATGTTGATTTAATTAGTTAAATTATTACTCTTTAGTGCTTAAGCTTTCTCTTAGGTGCATTAATAATTAATTCTTTTATTAATTATTAATGTGCAACCTAGCTTTTTTAGGCTTTAGGGTTTTGTTCACCTTTATAGGTTGAACCTTGTAATTCTTTTTTCATTAATTCAGATTATAATTTTGCTCTCATTTCTTGAGCAAATTTTGAGCTCTTCTCTCTCCTTCTTCTTGCTTCTTCCAGTGATAGGTTATTTTGCATGCAGGCTTCTTGGCGTTCTGTAGATTCGTATCTCTCAAATCCTACACGTGTCACTTATACAATATACAAAAATATGTCCAGTAATTCCATATTGGCATACCATGATTATCCCTAATATAGTCATTTCCTAGAAGGGGAAGAAAACAAATCCTGGGCTGCCTTTGATCGTCGCGTCGATGGAGATACAGTACTCTTGCGAGTGTGCTCACTAGTCCTCCTGTCTAGACTCTTCTGTAGCTCAAGCTGATAAAATATCAAGTATAAACATCAATAGCTAATATACATAGAAATTTATTTATAGGATGACATAAAATAGAGTATTTGCTTACCGCTAACAAACAGTCGCTATGTACATCTACCGAAGGGGCACATTGACAATCTGGAGTAATGAGTCCCTACAATAATGATCAAAATAATATTTAAAATACATACATTAATATCATTAAAAATTCAATATAAACTATTAAAATAACAATTCTAATTAAGTTATCTCTTTCATACCTTGGTCAATGTGTCAGAACTAGCTATAGCTGTAGGTACACCACAATTCAAACTATCACGAACAAAAGGAGGAGTCTCCGCTGTCATTAACTAAAAATGAAACAACAAGAGTATTATGTAGTTATCAAGAGTACCTATAATATTTTACAACCCCACTAATTAATAAATGAAACCTCTGTGAAGGTGCCACCACATCCTTCAGTGTGCGATGGTGATGTTGTAGCTTCAGCATCAAACTAGTGCACATGTATGGTAATTTATAAGACAACCATTAATGTAAGAACAAACCACTGACTTGTTAATTATAATGCATTATTACCTATATACCTGTGGACTAAATGATGTCATCACAAAGCCAGGTGAAGGAATGTGATCATTGTCATGACAACTTTTCCTCTGGATTTTGATCATAATTTGTCTACAAATTTAGTTATTCATTCATTTATTAATTAAATATAATCAAGTAAATCAAATTAACATGCAAATAAACATACCTCAACAAAATGTGAATGAGGCCCTTCGCTGTCTATAGTCAATGTTGATGGCACAGCAGTGAACTAATGTACATGCACAATAAATTATGAGACAAACATCCATATAATTATAGAATAATCAAATGTATACTTTAAAAAATGTTTTATTCGATACATACTTGTGGAGTTGACGTGGTAGTGTATAAAGGGTCTGGGTGATCATTCCCACTGCCAACGACACTCGCTCCCTAAATTTTTATCATAAACAATAGATACTAAATTAATTAAATTCATTTATTTAAAAATGAAATATGATCAAATAAATTTAATGAACTTGCAATTATTTACCTGTGTATCAATGCCAAATGTTGTATTGAGAATATCATCAGGCATCAGTCCATCATCCTCTTCCTCTCTCTCAGTAGTACCAAATGTGCACAGGGATCCACAAGAATGACAAAAATGACCCCTCACAGACTGACCATGGTCACCTTTGACTAGAGGAGTGGCGCACTAAATGAGAGTTTGTGTCAGAGCACTAATCATGTGTAGTGTGTCCACCTCCATGTGTTCCTTCACATTGGAAGGAATACTAACATGATCCACCTGTGGCTTGATATTGGGAAACCTAGGTGCATTAGCGTCATGACGTGCCATAGGTCTATCAAATGATGATCCCCCACCTCTACCCTGAGACTCTAGAAAGTCAAAATAATTTTGCACTTCCTTTAGGACAAAATCACAATAGAGTTTCCTCGGGAAATAGATAGGAACCTCATGATTGTTACAGGGAGGGGAATCAAAGACCATCCACCATTTGCCTAAAAAATTTGTTTTTATATCTTCATTCTTGCTAATGAATTGGGATCCTCCTTGTTGTGGGTTTAAGAGTTTCAATTTCCCCTGGCTTTTTAAAAAGTTTGCAAATGTCAGCTTTTGTGATTTTTTTTTTTATGTCCTCAATGGATAATTTATTTGCACAATATTGTTTTTGTTCTTCTCTTTTTTCATGCCATAAATTTAGTTTCCCACTAACTGAACCTACATGGGTCAAGATCAATTCTAATGATTTTGAAAGTGTTGCGCTTCTAGGATTTGTATCAATAGAATCTTTTAACCTCCTAATTAAAGATTCTATTTCTACTTTCCCCTTTTCTATTTGCTTTATCAAGTTTTCATGTGTTCCAAGAGGAGGTTTTTCAATTGGTGAGGGTGGTTGGGGTTCATTTTCTTGGTTATTTTCAGTATCCATTTGTTCATGAGGAGAATATGGAGGGTTTGGTTGAGGATTTTCTGTGGGGATTTCATTCCTTCTTGACAATTAAAAGAAAATCTATTTTAAAACTCTAATTAAACATAAAATCTAAAACAAGAGACTTTCACAATAAAATTTGAAGAAAAACTAAAAATTAAACCTAAATTTCAAAACAAATAGCATTCATGGTTGTAGAATCACTTACCTCTTCTTCCGGTTTGACCTTGTTGATGTTGTGGAGCCATTTTTTTCTTCACTTTGAGGGAGAAAACCTCACAATGAATCACGTACACGCTGTTATAAAGAGGAAAACAACAAGCCGCGACTTGGGAGAAGAAAAATGACACAAAGTGGCTGCCCAAACACTTTATGGGACAAATTAGGGCTCACGCCCTATAGGGCACACACCCTATGGTTTAAATTACCCAAACCATAGGGCGTGTGCCTTATAGGGCATGCACCCTATGGCTTGGGTACTCCAAGCCATAGGGCATGCGCCCTATGCATGGATGGGGGTCAAAAAGGTATTTGGCACCCTTTTGGTCCTCCATCTTGGTGTACATACCCCATGTATGGTTGCTTAAGTGTCGGAATCCATTGGGATTGCTAGGACAAAACTTAAGGGTTAGACATACATGAAGACACCTTCCTTTACACAGTCTATATTTCCTACGTATTTCAATTGCCTCTAGATTAGTGAGTCTTATCTTTCATGATGTATAGTACACCTGGATTAGAGAGCTATCCGGATTCCTTGCCTAGCGGTTACTTCCTTATTGGTTTTGGATATCTGAGTGGGGTCTATTGTTATCTCCTTAGCATGGTGAGGTGGACCTTTGTGGTTCCACACAGATGGGTGGTATTGATTCTTTACCCATTAAGATTCGACGTCCTTATTCCAGGTGCTTGATGGTTCTTTGCAGATGGGCTCTTTGTATTCCTTGTTTAGTGGTTATGTACTTACCTTCATTTATTGTAAATATTGTATTAGAGTATCACATGTGATACCTAATCTGGATAATATATATTATGTAGATTAGAGTGATTACCAAATACCCTGTGACATGTGCAGAGGATGTGAGTTTATGGTGGTTTCATGGTTATCCATGAGGTTTGTAATTATGGTTTGTAAGTTGGAAGTGTTATATCTATTCAAATGGAATCTTTTGTTATATTGTTAGTTGTGTTTTACTTTACGTAATTCAACATCATGGAACCCTTGAATCATGTAATCTATGTGAGTGTATGACATGTGTGTAAATGGAATTTGCTTCCACATTAATGTATGTCTCTTTATATAAACTTGGAAAAAAAATTATTCATCAAACATAGTATCATGTTCTAGGTTAATCTCTCTTGGGTTCCTTGGTGGGGCATTACATTTGGTATCAGAGCCAGGTTTCTACACTAGGAACTTTGGGGGTTGTATGCCCATTAGGTTGTGTCTAGCTTGAACTTAAAACTAAAACATAGACATACAAAACTATTGTTTTCAGATTATTTCTTTATGGCTATTTTTATTCTTTAGTTTATGATTCGATCTATGTGGTGAGTTTTGCATCTATCTCTGATTGTTTCAGGAATCATGCCTAAAACAAGAGCCATTAAAGGTTGAGGTAGAGGTAGGTCTAGTGCCCATGGGAGAGGTAGGTAGCCTAGCCCCTCCATGAGTGTCAAGAAGGAGAGTAGTCAGCATCAGAACCAAGATGATCAGAGAAGGGAGAGTCAGGATGAGTCTGGGAACTTGACACTAGACAGATGCTTTCCTGAATCATCTTGGTCCTAAGAGAGTTAGAGTAGAGAAGGATGCATCCCATCACTCTCATAGAGAGGAGAGATAGAGGGAGAGGTCTAGGAGTCCTCGAAGGAGGACCATTATAGTGGACCCTGACATGGTGGTAGCAAACCACATGAGGGACCTGATGAGAGGGAAGCCTATCTAATTTGATGGGTAGGTATCTAGTATGGAGGCTGAGACTTGGCCCATAGCCTTAGAGAGGAGCTTCACTATGCACCCATTTAGTAGAAATACTAAAGCGAGGTATACAGTGACACAACTGTCACATTTTGCGGCCATATGGTGGAAGATCGAGGAGGAGAAGTTGGGTTTTCAGATGGACACCGTGACATGGGAGCTCTTCCTTAAGAACTTTAGAGAGAGATTCCTTTCATATTAGTGGAGATAGCAGAGGGCTAATGAGTTCCATAATTTGAGGATGCTTACTTTGACCATTGAGTAGTATGAGTGTCAATTCTTTGAGCTCAAACAGTATGCAGGATACAGTCAGGACTCTGCACTTACGATTCAACACTTTGTACAAGGGCTTAATGCTTGCATCATGGGGGAAGTAAAGCTCTTTGAGCCTATGACCCTATGAGATGCGGTCATCAAGGCCACTCTCGTAGAGGATAACTTGTCCTTAGGTCAGGGAGGTTGACATGGTGGATAGACTGGTGGTGCATCTGGATTAGGCTATAGAGGTAACCAGTCGTAGGGTGCTAGGAACTTCAAGAATTCATACAACTACTATAGAGGCAACCAAAATTAGAGTCAGAATCAGTAGAAGATGAAAGTTGCACCTCCTACCTAGAGTGGTAAGAGCATCCAGAGTGGACAACACTTTAGGTGTAATCAATCCAACCATCCAGCACAAAGCGCATAGCCTAGTGTGAGCAGAGGGAGTGTCTAGCAATCTAGTGTGCCCTCCACTGGGAGAGGCAATATTAGAGGGATAGGATGTTTCACTTGTGGTCAGTTTGGCCACATTGCAGTGAATTTTCCTCAGAGGGCACCTCAGTACTCCACACTAAGGAAAGAATCCTTAGAGCCTACAATAGGAGGGGGATCACATAGATTATTTACAGCCTTGGATCATAGGAAAGTAGAGCATCAGGGGACTATCATAGAGACCTCAGGTACTATTTGAAGTACCTCTATTTCCATATTGTTTGATTTAGGAGCTACCAATTCTTTTATATCATCTTTCCTTGTTGAGCATTGTGGTCTAGTGGCTGCAAAGAAAGCCTTAGGTTGGCAAGTGGAGTTAGCTTCAGGGGCTAAGGAAGCTACAGATTCCTTGGTTTGTAATTATGAGCTGAACATAGGGAAGTTCATTACCTTGGTTGACTTTCATGTGATTCCTTTGGGATCATATGGGGTTGTCTTAGGAATGAATTTTTTGGGAGCTCATGGAGCTAATATTTATTGTATGGGGTTGTCTTAGGAATGGATTTCCAGATTGTGGGGATTCCACATCCCATATCTCTTTGCATGATATCCGCTGTGCAGCTGAAGTGATGTATGTGTAGTGGTTGTCAGATGTTTGCAGTATCTATGTATGAGATAGAAGAAGTGGAGAGAGAATTCAAGACACTAGATCATCCTATATTACAAGAGTTCATTGATGTATTTCCTAGTGAGATTATAGGTATGCCACCGAAGTGTGACATAGACTTCCGCATTGAGCTTGTGCCAGGAGAAGAGCCTATTTCTAGAGCTCCATATCGGATGGCTACTAATGATTTGAGTGAGTTGAAACTACAGTTAGAGGAGTTGTTGGCAAAGGGGATCATTCACCTAGTTTTTCTCATTGGGGAGCACCTGTCCTCTTCGTTAAGAAGGATAGATCATTATGCTTTTGCATCGACTATAGATAGTTGAACAAGGTAACGATCAAGAACAGCTATCCATTGCCATGTATTGATGACCTATTTTATCAGATCAAGGGAGCCAAGGTGTTCTCTAAAATAGATCTTAAATCAGGATACCACCAGTTGCAGATCAAGGATGCAGATATTCACAAGACTGCATTACGTACATGCTATGGACACTACGAGTTTACAGTGGTTCCTTTTGGATTAATGAATTCTCCATCGGTATTCATGTGCTTGATGAATGGAGTATTTCATGAGTACCTAGATCTCTTTGTGCTCATCTTCTTGGATAACATATTGATTTATTCTAGATCCATGGAGGAGCATAAAGAGCATCTTTGGTAGGTTTTGCAGTTCCTGAGAGATAATCAGATATATGCCAATTTGACTAAGTATGATTTCTTCCAGTCAGAAGTACAGTATCTTAGTCATGTTATTTCTAGAGAAGGTATCTTAGTAGATCCTTCGAAGATTCAAGCTATTGTGGATTGGCTAGCACCCACTAATGTGTCTGAGGTATGTAGCTTCATGGGTCTTGTGGGATACTACTGTAGGTTAGTGAATAAATTCTCTAGAGTGGCACACCCTATCACTTCTCTTTAGTGGAAAGGGAGGAATTTTGTTTGGACAGAGAAGTGCGAGGAGGCTTTTCAGAGCCTTAAAGGGTGTTTGACCAGTGCACCTATCCTAGTTGTACTTGATCCAGTGGGAGATTTTGTGGTGTGTGTTGATGCTTCATTAGAGGGTATTGGAGTAGTCCTAATGTAGGATGGATAAGTGATTGCATATGAGTCTTACAAACTCAAGGATCATGAGCTTAATTACCCTACACATGATCTTGAGTTAGCCGCAGTGGTCCATACATTGGTCCGATGGAGATACTTTTTATTGGGACACTGGTTCAAGCTTCATAGTGATCATCGTAGCTTGTAGTACATATTTACTCAGCCTAATCTGAATGCTAGACAGAGAAGGTGGATGAAGTTCCTTTGCAAATATAACTTTGAGATAAAGTATATTTAGGGCAAGGAAAATATGGTAGCAAATGCATTGATTCACAGGCAACAGGATATTCTAGCATTGACTCTTAGTGTGGACTTGAGGAGTAGGATTCTCTTGTCACTTCCTAGAGATACCTTGTATCACAAGGTGAAAGTAGAGATTGAGTCAGGGAGGCCATTGGAGGGTAGATTCTCAGATTATGTTTTGGAGTCAGATGGTCTATTGCATCATTTGATCTAGATCTATGTACCACCATTGGATGATTTGCGTACATTAGATTCTATGCTCATTACAAAAGTTAGTGAATTCATCAAAAATAAATTCTCCTCCTCTATCTAATCTTAGACATTTTAGTTCCTGTCCATTTTGTTTTTCCAATATAGCTTTATATCATTTAAACATCTTGAATGCTTATGATTTCTCTTTTAAGAACATAACTGTCATAATTCTAGAATAATCATCAACAAAGAGAATTAGGTATCTTTCACCATAGTAGCTCTTTGTTTTCATTGGTCCACATAAGTCAGTATGGAATAGCTCTAGGATAGCATTAGATGTGTAATTTTTTCTCTTGAAACTAGACTTTATCATTTTACCTTTTTGACAATTCTTACACATGATCAGGTTTTGACATGTTCAGTAAGCCTCTTACTTTCCTTTTATTGCTTATCCTAACCATGTCAAAATTTACATGACATAACCTTTTATGCTACAACCACATTTCTTTGTTTATAGCCATTAAACAAGTGGTATTAATATCATCAAGATAGAATAGGTTACCTTTTGTCTGTTCACCAGTTCTAATCAACCTTCCTGATTCATTAAAGATCTTTGCCTTTTTGTTCTCAAATGCAACTTGGTGACCTATTTTATTTAGCTGTGAAACACTCAATAAATTATAGTTAATTCCTTTCACCCAATATGCATTTTCACATCTGATCAGATTATTCAACATTATTGTTCCTTTACCTTTAACTGGACAAGGTGAGTCATTACCCATTCTTACTGATCCACCATTATAATATTCAAAAGTTTCAAAATTTTCCTTATCTCCAGTCATGTGGTGAGTATAACCACTATCAATAATCTAGACATTATTCTTACTAACCTTAGATATGAGTGTAGTTTTAACATACCTTTCCTCTTCGTCTGAATCATCCTTCATAGAAAAAAATACCACCTCAATATCTTCATTAGATTCGGTGTCAGTATTCTCAACTTTGTTCTCAACCAGGTAATAAGCCTTCTTTCCTATGTCCTTGTAGTCTTGGTTGTCTCTTCTCCCATATTGTCAATTGCTTTGGAAATCTCTATCATCACCTCTGTCAAACTTCTTTTCATGCGATCTGTCATTATTTTTGTCTTCTTTTCTTTTGTTAGGACATCTAGTAGCAAAGTGTCCAATATATTTATGCTTAAAACATAGTAGTGGTAACTTACCTTTGTATCTACCTTTGCCTCTCTGTAATCTTCTAGCAATTAGTGCTTCAATCTCATCAAGTTCTTGGTCATCACTATCACTTTCACTATGATTTCTCATAGTGTGTTTATGACTTGATTTACTTATTTTCAAATAAGATTTGAATGCAGACTCAATAGTTGGTAAGACATTGTTGTCAAAGCTATTAATCTCAAATGAAATAAGTCTACCAATCAAACTATCTAGAGTAACATTATTATTTTCTACTGCTCTCATTTCTTGTATAGAAGATACTCTATGTTAGGAATAATAGTCCAAAAAACAACTGAGAGGGGGGTGAATCAGTTGTGCAATAGATTATTAAACTTTAAAATTTATGAACCATAACATCAAAAGTAAATAACAAAGTAACTGCCAACACCATAACACAATGTCTGTTGTTGAGGAAACCCTATTAAAGGTAAAACTCCGGTTGGAAATAGCACCCACAAAATAATGTACTGAGAGTATAGTATCCATGCTAAAAGATATTAGCCCTGTTAGGAGCTTGTTATTACATTACAGTACACAGTCCCTGTTAGGAGACAGACCCTGTTAGGAGTCAATGAAAGTAGTAGGCTCACTGCCCAAAGAAGGTTAAAGCCACCCTTAAGGATTCACAATCTGCATCAAGTGTATACAAAAAATACACAATCTAGTGAACTGTCTGATAGAAACTATCTTTTCTTGGTCAGTTCCAATGAAGTACCAACTCTTCTCTCTATCCATCATTCAAGCTTTGTAGCTTCACAAATTTCTTCTCTTTCCTTTCTCTATCACACTTTTCACAAATGAAAGATCACTCATATATACCCTCTTACAATAACCCATTAGGTCAACCAGTTAAGCTTTCCTAATACACAATTAACTAGGTTGGCCAATTAAGGCTTCCCATCATACAAATAATTACATAAGCCCTTGCTAAGATACACACGGTACCTATAACAAGTATACAATATTTATAATTCATTACAAATACTTTTGGATCTGCAATCCATGCTCAGAATTAATTTCCACATGTTACAAGTCTAAAGTTGGTCAAGAAATAAGTCTTCTCCAGAACACACGCCACAGCTGACATCATCAGTACCCAAACATAAATTGAACTCAACCCATTTCACCATCATATGTCATCTCTCCATCAGTAAGCTTGCAAGTTCTAAAACATCTTCCTCAACAAGATATGCCTGAAACACAGAGACCTTCTCTGTCTAGAATCACAGTCACAGTCCAGAAAACTAGTCTTTACTAAAATAGCTGTAACATCCATGATATGAAACATAAAGTCAAGCGGCTTGAGATGTAAGGTCAAAACTCAGTCATCTTCTTAAATCCAACTTTTCTCATTCTGGTTCATCTGTAGAGTGTCCGTACACGCCTTCCAGTCAAGTAACTAGTCTATCTTCTTTCATAGAAATATATGTTAACATCAGTGCCAAAACATGAGTATCAACAAAATGATTAGTACCAAAAACTGATATCATCCAACACTCTAATAGCATAAACAGGTAGTAAGGTTCTAATAATTTTACTTACCACTATTTCTTCTTCAAGTACACCTCCTACTCCTCACATAGCATTGAAAACCTCTTTGATTCTGCTACTGTACTGAGTGATGTTTTCTTCTTCTTTCATTCTTAGGTCATCAAATTTTCCTCTTAGGCTTTTTGCCTTATCTCTTAGCACATTTGTGTCTCCTCCATGTACTAGCTTGAGTACCTCCCACATTTTCTTTGCAGTGGCTCATGATTTGACATATTCAAATTCAACATCGGAGAGTGAGAAAGCAATTTCTATCATCATAGAATTGTGTTCATGCTTTTCTCTCAATTGATCAACTATTGGAGGTCCAGTAGGTAAAATAAATTAAGTATCTAAGTATTGAGTGACATCATTTCCAATACCTGATAGGTGGAGTCTTATCCTAGTTTGCCATGATGCAAATTTGTCCTTGTTCAACTTAGGCACATCCCTTTTGCTCATCTTGTGATCTTTAGCTTGAGTCTTCAAACTCCCTTTCTAAGCACACAAACTCTGATACCAATTGTTAGAATAACTAAGAGGGGGGGTGAATCAGTGGCCTCAAAAATTAGTCCAATAAATCAAACCAAAACTTTATACCACAACTATAAAACCTCTAGTTATCTTCATTCCTATAAGATGTATACCTTGTGTGAAACTAACATGTATATACTACTTAATGTTTATATTATTTATCCTTTCCTTAAGCTTTACCGAATGACAGTCTATCTTTTCTTAACCTTTACCAAAATACAATAAATAACTAAATCTTTACTGATCAATCATGTTTTAGTAATGTGTAAAGAAAAACATCAAAGCAATGAACCATATACACATTTGACACATGGATTTTTAACGTGGAAACCCTGTTAAGGGAAAACCCACTTGGGATCGGTAACCCAAAATTTTCACTCTTCTGAAGTGAGCTCAGTGAAGATCCAACCTTGTTAAAGGTTACAAACACACTGTTAAGTGCGACCTTGTTAGAGGATTTATCACTAACAGTTTATCACTTGACCTAGCATTCACTATGCTATCAACATGAAAACCTTTTGATACTCCTTGGGATGTATCTCAATATATAAAGGATGGTTAAATCCTACTCTGTTAAGAGATTGTATGAATCAATGGTTAAACTGAAATAGTAGATGACCTGTTCATAAATACAACTTAATCTTGCAGATGTTTAGATCTATTGTAAGCTCATAATACATCTTCTGATCAATTTTCTATTCAATTCCTTTGCTCCACTTTTTTCTGCTCGGTGAATGTTGTTTCTTTTTTGTTGCTCGGTGTCTACAAAATTCTTAGCTCTATTCTTCAGCTTGTATGATCAAATCTGTATGAAGACTTCTATCTTCACCAGAATTCTCTTTAGGATTTCTCTCTTTCATTATGAA
Source organism: Thuja plicata (assembly GCA_018584345.1). Taxonomy (NCBI): domain Eukaryota; kingdom Viridiplantae; phylum Streptophyta; class Pinopsida; order Cupressales; family Cupressaceae; genus Thuja; species Thuja plicata. The sequence continues at coordinate 464,778 of MU223693.1, read as the reverse complement.
TTACTTGTCTCTTTATATAGACATGATTTCACCGTTTCTTTTTCTTCTTGTTTTCTTCGTTGATCACTTCTTGATCCATAAAGCTCACCATGATTGATTTAGTTTTAATCCATAAAACTCTCCTTTTTTTCTACAATAAAACATGCTTTAAATCTCCTTATCTTTATCTTTTAAGTGATCAATGAAAAAAAACTAAACAATTAGTTAACTCTATAATTAGCTCCTACCAGCTAAATTGTTTTGTCATTTTCCTAACTTCAGATCCCGTCGGTCAACACTTCGATTTTGCTTGGTGACTATTGCAGATAGCTCAAGCATCAACTTCAGTTCTATTCGGTGACAACTGTAGTTAGCTCGGTAATGCTTTCTTGGATAACACTATCTGTCAGGTAACACTGTGAACTTCTGTGCTCGGGGTTCACTGTCACTCGGGGTTTACTGTCACTTGGTTTACATGATTACCCACAAAAAAAACTTTGTCTCTTAAGATATTTAAGTGTTGTGAAAATATGTGTATGAGAAATCATACCATATCAAGTCGACATCAATGACAATAAAATACATTAACTTATTTAATGTCTTGCATTTACTTTCTACATCTCGGTGATTATCAACTTTGTCATCTTCAAACATTCAATTAGTTATAGTTCATCAATCACAAGATCTAATTTCATCAATGCCTCCAACATGTCCAAAATATATACATTGACCCATTTTCTAACCATTTTCAATAAGTATATTGGATGAAGAAAGTTATTCTATAGATTTCAGTAACTACATTTAACTTCAACGATCAAATAATTGTTCGAAGAAAAACAATCAGGTAATCAAAGGTTTGTGTGGTAAGAAGTGACTACCTTTTATCATATAATTTACATTCCTTTTTCTTGAGACCCAATATGCAATAGAATTTATGTCTAATTCTTATTTATAACTTGTTTTCTCTGTAATGTAAAATTCCCATCTATAATTCCTAATGTCACCATGTACCAGTCTAGTTCTTGTAGTCATTTAATTTTGTTTTAAGAATTTTTGTAGATTTTTATGAGGCCTAGAGAAGTAGGAGGATCCCCATTCTCCAAATCACATTAGAACATGAGGTCAACAAGAGACGAATATGGTTAATCACCCCTCTATTCAAGGTCCAAGATTACTGAGGGGGGGAGGGAGGGGGGGTGAATCAGTAATCTAACAATTGCAACTTATCATAAAATAACATCTATTGCATTAATAAACAAACCAATGAAGATAAAAAATCACAACCGTGCAACACAATAACACCAATATTTTTCTCGTAGAAACCCAATTGGGAAAAACCATGTGTGGGGATGACGCCCAAAAATAATTCTCTACTCTTCTGAAGTATGTTTGGTTAAGATCTTAGCCCTATTAGGAGCTTACCAAGTACCTGGTTAAGGGCTAGACCATGTTAGGAGCCACCCGGTCAAGGCATTTACCTCTAGCCCTATTAGGAGCTTTACCCTATTAGGATTAACCCTATTAAGGAACTTCAAACCGTAATTAAAGAGTCACTTGGTTAAAGGATTTACAAATTAGACCTGTTAGGATCTACCTGGTTTAGGGATTTTCTTGCAGAAATGATTAGGAATCAACAAGTAAAAGTGATCTGAAAGGAATAGAACTCCTCTACTAGTACAAATCCAATTCAAGCTCATTCTCTGGTTAGCATGCAGATAAGCTCTCTCTCTCTCTCTCTCTTCTTTCTTCTCTTGATTGCACCACTGCATCCATGATCTACACTTGTACATTTCATCATTTTACATATGTATACAATACAAGTTCATTGGGGCAATTAACCACCTTACAAAAACATTTTACAATATTTTTCGCTCAATTCTCAAGCCCGAAAACATAATACCAATCTAGAAATTTTTCTAAAAAACTTAAGTCGGTCTTCAAATCCATCACACATCGATTTGACAAAGAATTTAGTCAAACCACAACACACTCTCCAATGTCCTTGCACAAATTTAAGAAATTCAATCATAATGGTCATAGAAATTCCAACTCATCAATCCACATCAATTTTCAATGTCACTATGATCCCTAGAACACATAACGACTTATCATAACATGAATCATCACCATTGGTTGAAGATCTGACTGATTGTTCAAAGAACTTCTTTTACTTTTCACTAAATGATCTTTTGTTCATTGAAAATTGTTCTTCCGATCACCAAAACATGATTCGGTCACAACATCAACCACATAACATAGTCAAGATAACATATCTTGAACCACAACACCTGAATCGAAACATATTTGACACAATCATCAAATCATTCCTCCTTGGCTTTATCATGTTCTTCATGTTGACCTGTCAACCTTCAATCAATCATAACTCCCACAATACATATGATAAACCCGTGTGGTCATAGATACAACATCTAGAGATGTTACTTAATCTTTCTTTACCATCACACATGCCAAATCTTACCACAACTCTTGATCTAACCTCTTGAACATACATCAACATAATAGGCATGTTGTCAACCAACAAACACTAAGTTGACATCAATAGCAATATCCTAATTGATCAACCTATCATCAAATCTACATCAAACACATACCATAACATACTCGACTTTATCTCTGCATCAGTTATGTCAACAATCCCCCCCTTGGTATTGATGGAAACACCAATAATACCAAGCAAACTAAATCCCAAAAATCCTCCCCCTAAGATAATACATCTTTGTAGTTCTTTGTTCCTAATCTCTGGTTCTCTCATCCTTTAATGAGTCTTCTCCCCCTTTGACAACAATGCCAAAGGCACAATATGCCCAAAAATTCATCTGCTGCATCTGTCTTCATCTCTTTCTGACTACTCTCCCTAAGGATTAGTCCCCTAATCATCAATCCATAGTGCAAGATATGGAAATAAATCCACTAGATTGATGCACCAAAAACATCTTTTTTCTAATCAGGTAGGGGCATAACCCATAGCTTAACTCTAAGATAATCAAAAATATCCTTAGGTAGTGGCTTTGTGAAGATATCTTATATCTTCTCCTTTGTTGGTATATATTCCAACTTCACCCCCTTCTCCTGCACTTACTCTCTCACAAAGTGATACTTAATTGCAATGTGCTTAGTCTTTGAATTCATTATTGGATTCTTGGAAATATTTATTGCACTTGTATTGTCACAAAAAATAGTTACCGGTTCAGTAATATTTTCTTTGTTACCTTCAAGAATCTACTTGATCCATGCACTTTGTGTACAATTTATAGTTTGTGCTACATAGTTTGCTTCTGTAGTGGATTGTGAGATACAACTTTGCTTCTTACTTGTCCAAGATACAAGCCTTTAACCTAGAAATAATGTACCACCACTTGTTTTCTTTCTCTCATCAATATTTCCTGCCCAATCAACATTAGTAAATACTCTCAAATATAAATTACCATCATGAGCATACCACAAACTGTAGTCAAATTCCCCTTTCAAATACCTAAATATCCTCTTGACTACAACCATATGAGATTCCTTGGGATTTTCTTGAAATCTGGACACTATGTTAGCCACATGAGCCATATCTGGTCTGCTATGAAAAACAAACTGCAACTTACCGATCATAGATTTGTACAAAGTAGTATCTACTACATCAGATTCATCGTCATTAGATAATTTACATCCTGTTACAATGGGGGTTTCAACCGGTTTGGAGTCATCCATACCAAAATTCTTGAGTACTTCTTTCATATATTTGGATTGATATAAATATATATATACACCATTCTTTTTTTGTGAAACCTGCAATCCAATAAAGAATTTTATCTCCCTAATCATTGACATTTCAAACTCCTTCATTTCTTCAAAAAATTCCAAGATCATCTCACCATTTCCTCCAAAGATTATATCATCTACAAATACTTCAAGTAACAACTTATCTCCTTCAAATTTTAGCTACACATTACTATCGTCACTTGTTCTATTAAAACCAATCTGAATAAGATAAGAATGTAGGCTTTCATACCATGTTCTTGGAGCTAATTACAATCCATATAGTGCCCTTTTGTAGCTTGCATACCATGTTCTTGTCCTTTTTCCTTGCAAAACCATCGGGTTTTTCTATATAGACCTCTTCTTCAAGAATTCCATTCAAGAAAGTTGGCTTAACATCCAATTGAAAAACTTTGAACTTCTTATAAGCAGCATAAGCAAGTAGAATTCTTACCCCTTCTAATCTTACCAATGGAGAAAATGTCTCTCCATAGTCTAGTCCTTCTTCTTGTGAATATCCCTTACAGACAAGCCTTGCCTTATTTCTCGTCACATCTCCATCTTCATTCAATTTGTTATTGAAAACCCATTTAGTACCAATCAAATTTGTATCTGCATGTCTAGGAACAAGTGTCCAAGTATCATTTTTCTCAATTTGATCAAGTTCTTCCTCCATAGATTTTATCCAATCATCATGCTTGATTGCATCCTTCACTGTCTTAGGCTTATACTTGGAAATAAAACAAGTACTTTCTATGAGCTTTCTTCTAGTTAGAACACCTGCATCCTTATCACCTATAATCTGATTAGGAGAGCGATTCATCTTCACATACCTAGGTATCATCGGTTTAGGTCTAGGATCTTCTTCTTCTGGTAGTTGAATCACTTCTTCTACATTGTTTTTTTTTTTGGTTTATGCACTTACGGTTCATTATACACAATCTCGTGATCATCTACTGTCACTTGCTTGCTTGAATCACTAAATTTCTTAGGGTATTCATCCACCTTTATATTTTCACTCTCAATCATTTTGTTATTTCTCTTATTGAAACACTTATATGCTTTTCTTTTAGTAGGATAACCCAAGAAAATACCTTCATCACTTTTAGGATCAAAATTTCTTGTGAAATCATCCCTCTTAAAATAACATCTACTACCAAATACTTTGAAATATTTAGAATTAGGTGAGTGATAATACCATAGCTCATAAGGTGTCTTATCGATTCCTTTCTTTACTAGCACCCGATTCAGTGTGTAGACAACAGTAAAAATTGCTTCTTCCAATATATTTTTGGTACTTCACCTTGAATCAACATAGTCCTTGTAGCATCCACTATGGTTTTTTTCTTCCTCTCTACAACACCATTTTTTGTGGAGTCCTTGGTGCAGACATTTGTCTCTTGATTCCATTATCTTCACATTACTTAACAAATTATGCAGAAGTAAACTCACCTCCTTTATTAGACCTTAGAATTTTCAAATTCTTACTTGAATCCTTCTCAACTAGTGCCTTGAATGTTTTGAACTTATGGAATGCATCATAATTCTCCTTCAAGAAAGTTACCCGTGTCATTCTAAAATAGTTATCGGTAAATAATATGAAATATCTATCACCTAGATAGCTTCTTTGTCTCATTGGACCACAAAGACTAGTATGCACCAAATCAAGTATGCTTTCAGATGAAAAAGACTTTCTTTTGAAAGTAGAGCTAGTTAAATTACCCAACTAACATTCTTTAAACATCATGTTGTATGGCTTGACTAATTGTGGAAATCCCCTAATTGCATTCATCTTACTTAATTTTATCAAACTATCAAAATTTACATGACATAACCTTCTATGCCATAACCAACTATCTTCAACCTTTGCAACCAAACAACTGTTCAGTTATTATTCAGATGGAATACATAAACCTCTAGCCTACCTATCGGGATAAATTTAATCACCTAAGCTTCCAATTATTCTACATACAACTCCTCTAAATTCTAGTCTTTAACCTTTATCCTTTACCTAACCCACATTCAAGAGATTATGTTTTAGGCCATCCACAAAATAAACATCATCTATATTACTCTTACCATTCAAAGAAATAGTGCCTTTTTATTTGACCAAACAAGGTGTATTGTTACCAAACCTTACCACACAAGGGTGATCCCACAATAGTGGGTTACACTTTTTTGCCTAAACGAACATTGAAGTCTACATTTTGAAAAAAAACTTTAAGATTCAGATGCATATTGTCATTAAAATTTTTGAAATCGGAAGATGAAGTAAACTAGAATCTTTTAGGATTTTCTATCTAGATTCTAAATATATTTTTTTGTTTTTTTTTTGAATTGATTTGAATGGTCTTTTTTTTCTCCCACGAAAACTGCTATGTTGCTGAAACGTCATTTTCAAAAAGTTACATTGACTTCCTAGAGCATAATTTTTTTTCTAAAATAGATATCAATGCGCTTCTTTCGAATTTGGTTTTGTAACATCCATACGGAGGGCATGAAATTATTTTTAAGACATTATCATGATTATTGAATATTTTAATATGAATTTTTGAAGCAGAGTAAACCGTAATCTTGACATACCTTGACTTCATAGCTTATAATTTGTTGTGTATTTATCAAAATTCAAATTTTTTTTGATAGAAAGTAAAATCGAAGCTAGAGGGCACTGTTATTTCTCAAAAACAAATTCTCTTTTCCAATTTTTTTCATTGAACATCAAACTTGGAGGTTTATATTCGATAAAAAACCTACATTCGATGCTCATAAAAAAACATAGACCTAATTAATTAAAAAAATTTCAAATCTATATTTGTTAGAAATATCATTTAGAGTACTTGTCTGATGCAAAAGGATGTCTCCTTATTCTTCCATTTGAGCCCTATGCTTGAGCCCCAAATCCATGAAAAATTAAGATTTGTGTCAACCTCTGCAAATGGCCTCTAACAAGAGACTTTTGATAGAAAGTAGTTTCAATCGAAACTATTTAGTTTTGATCAAAACTACTTTCTATCAAAAGTAATTTCATGATTTGATGTTTGTTAACCATTCACCAAAGTAGTTTTGATAGAAAGTCATCAATTTCGATAGAAAGTTAGAGATGACTTTTGATAGAAATCTATGTCAGCCTATTTGGTGCCATTTCGGGTTCAAAATGATTACATATAAATAAATATATGTTTTCATCATCTTATTAATTTGAAAGTTGCAAAATAAATCTCATTTTGGAAAAGCAAGACTTTTGAAACTGATTTTTTTCAAATTTTGTCAAAATTTAGTGGAACAATTTTTCAACTTGTGATGGGAAATAAAAGGAGAAGGCTAAATAAGAGTACATGACATTATTCAGAAGAGACTGAACAAAGAATACGTGAAGAAGCTTAGGAAAGATATTGTCATAAGAAACAAGGTATGTCTATATCTCTTTATCTCTCTCTTTGGATATGTTAAGTTGATGGTTATGACTTGTCTTAATGAAACATGTAAGCATGATATTGCAATACCTAATTAGACCTAATTTGATAAGGAAGACCTAATTGGACCTATTTGGACATAATTAGACCTAAGACCCTAAACCCTACCTAATTAGACCTAAGACCCTAAAACTTAAACCTTAAACCCTAAATCCTAGCTAATTAGACCTAAGACCCTAAACCATAAACCATAAACCCTAGAAACCCTACCTAATTAGACCTAGATTAGAAAATAATCAGACCTAATTATGACCTAATTATCCCTAAGAACAAATTAGAGATCTATTAGGACCTAATAGGACCTAATAAGACCTAATATGAGTAATAGTCTTGAACTAATAGGAACTAAATTATGACGTAATTTGTTATTTAGTAATAAGACATAAGAGTACCCCTTAAGACAAAATACTCAAGAATAATTAGTGAATAAATAATTTAAGACCTAATTAGGCCTTTAATACGACTAATTAATACCTAATATGAGTAATAGACCTACTAGTTCCTAATATTAGCAATAGGACCCGCTTAGATCCAATTGACCCTTTAGGACCTAATTAAATCCAATTAGACCCTTTAGGACCTAATTATATCCAATTAGAAGGTATTATGACCTAATTAGATCCAATTAGACCCTTTATGACCTAATTAGACACAATTAGACCCAATTAGACCTATTGGGACATATGATAGGTTATATGACCCCTTAAGACCCCATTAGACCTACTTAGACCCAATTAGACCCTTGATTATACCTATTATGCCTAATTATACCTATTAGGACCCACTTAGATCCAATTAGACCCTTTAGGACCTCATTAGATCCAATTAGACCCTTTAGGACCCAATTAGATCCAATTAGAAGGTATTAGGACGTAATTATACCTATTAGGACCTAATTAGATCCTTTACGACCTAATTAGATCTAATTAGACCCTTTAGGACCTAATTAGACACAATTAGAGCCAATTAGACCCTTTAAGACTGAATTAGATCCAATTAGGCCCACTGGGACCTAATTAGATCCAGTTAGACCCTTTAGGACCTAATTAGATCCAGTTAGACCCTTTAGGACCTAATTAGATCCAATTAACAGGTATTAGGACCTAATTAGATCTAATTAGACACTTTAGGACCTAATTAGATCCAATTACACCCATTAGGACCTAATTAGATCCAATTAGACCCTTTAGGACCTAATTAGATCCAATTAGACTATTTAGGGCCTAATTAGATCCAGTTAGAAGGTATTAGGACCTGATTAGATCCAATTAGACCCTTTAGGACCTAATTATATCCAATTAGAAGGTATTAGGACCTAATTAGATCCAATTAGACCCTTTAGGACCTAATTAGACACAATTAGACCCAATTAGACCCTTTAGGACCTAATTCTAGATCCAATTAGACCCATTGGGACCTAATTAGATCCAATTAGACCCTTTAGGACCTAATTAGATCTAATTAGAAGGTATTAGGACCTAATTAGATCCAATTAGACCCTTTAGGACTTAATTATATCCAATTAGAAGGTACTATGACCTAATTAGATCCAATTATACCCATTAGGACCTAATTAGATCCAATTAGATCCTTTAGGACCTAATTAGATCCAATTAGACTCTTTAGGACCTAATTAGATCCACTTACACCCTTTAGGACCTAATTAGATCCAGTTAGACCCATTAGGACCTAATTAGATCCAATTAGACCCTTTAGGACCTAATTAGATCCAATTACAAGGTATTAGGACCTAACTAGATCCAATTAGACACATTAGGACCTAATTAGATATAATTAGACCCTCTAGGACCTAATTTGATCCAATTATAAGGTATTAGGACCTAATTAGATCCAATTAGACCCTTTAGGACCTAATTATATCCAATTATAAGGTATTAGGACCTACTTAGATCCAATTAGAGTCTTAGGACCTAATTAGATCCAATTAGAAGGTATTAGGACCTATTAGATCCAATTAGACCCTTTAGGACCTAATTAGATCCAATTAGAAGGTATTAGGACCTAATTAGAATATTTGTCCATTTCAAGAAGAGTGATACTGACATCTATTTTAAATAAAAACATGTGCCCAAAAAGACAAATTTCTTCACTTTCATCTCATATCAGGTACAATAGGAAGACACTAGGACATTATTTGAAAATGAGAATAAATTTGGATGATACTACATTGGAAAGTAATTGGACACTAATGTGTAGAGCTTTACGCTCTGATAGGATTAACAAAACAATTAGGAAATTGATTATGACATTTTGGACTGATCATACTTGTCCTTCACCAAATACAAGAGATGTTATCAAGAAGAGGATAGGGCCTAAGGATTATTTTCAACACACAAAACATTGGTTGGAAAACACACAACATGAATTGTATCTCTCATTTTGTAATTCAAATCCTGACATTAAGATTGGACAAGAAATGTTTGAAAGATTAAAGCCATATTTTAAAACTTGTTGTTGTCGATATCATGTTGAATTTGATCTCTAATATCAAGGGTTTAGAAAGATGATAGAAGAAAGCGATGGCTATCAAAATTCTTTTCCAAAATGTCCAAGCCAATTCATATCATCAATCTTATGTAACAAATCAATTGATCACGAAATACCTGAAATAGATTGCATAAGAGGAACTTGTCAAACATGCGGGGATTTGGCTAAATTTCCTTTCAGACTTGATGATACTGACATGATGAGGATGGTAAAATATAAGAGTTACAAATACATAAAGTCTGAAAAAAAAGTTGGGAAAGAGTCAACAAGGTTGGAATATGTAAAGGAGGAGATACGTGTTGCAGCATTTATGGAGATTTTTTCATAAATTGATACAACCATATATGCGTCATGTTTTTTTTTTCTAAATGGCAAGTAGAACAGTTCCAACTACTAAGATAAAATTTTCCAGTTGGAACAATTTTATCGGTTGTTGAATTTGCAGAAAATTACTCCTTTGTTTCTCAAAAACAACTTCAAGCAGAATACTACTATACAAAGCAGGTCACTATCATGGTACATATTTCTTATCACCATGAAAAATTAGATTTGGATGGTGTTGAAATTACATATCAAACACAGGTCATAAAGAAAGAATATCACTTTTACATTAGTGATGCTAAAGAACATGACATACATTTTGTTGAGCATTGCTTTAAAACATTTTTTGGATATTTGGAAAACAAAGGCATCAAAATTGAAAAGCATTTTTTTTGGTCAGATGGATGTGCAGCACAATTTAAATCAGCAAGGCCATTTTATGCACTATGTAGATAACATCGATACTAAAAGATACCACATCTTTGGAGTTTCTTTGAGAGTGGACATGGAAAGGGAGAGCATGATGGTGCAGGACCCTATATCAAATGTGCTTTAAGAAAGTATCAGATGGACTATCAGGGATATCGTATAAATAATGCTCATGATGTAGTTGAGTGGTGCAAGGTGTATTTTGTGGTTCCAAATCAGGATCACACAACATCACGTTTGGATCGAGTCATACCATTCATAGTGTTCTGGGATATATTAGGTATAAATGCAACATCACTTTTTTTGAAGTTTAAATTTATGTATGTACTTTAAATTTATTGATTGAATTGAAGAGCATATATATATATATATATATGATTTTAAGTTGTCTTAATTTTTTACATGTATGTGTCTTGTTCAGGTGTTGATAGAAGATCAATCCATGGATGCAAGAGGGTAGAAAAAAAAAGATCCTTGCATTCAATTATGAGTATAGATAGTAATGTGTGGTCATTGTACACTAGAGATTACTCATGCTTTTGTTATGACTGCATTTGTGAAAACTATGGTGAATGTATCAACCAAAAATGTGGATATGTTAGTGAATGGAATTTGGTTCCACTAGATGTTACTAATACAAATGAATTTGAGGATGAAAGATTTGACGAAATTCTGTTGATTTCAACAGATTATGACCATATTTTAGGTTTATTCAAAATTGGTACGTGTCCATGTAAATAGCGCTCACATGTACACATGTTCTTATTTAATATTCAATTTAGATCCACTCTAATACATATATACAAACTTAGATGTTTAATTTATATTTAGAGACCTCAAATTGAAAACATATTTTGCAGAACATGTTTTTGTAGTAATAGCAAAGCCTGGAAATGCGGAATGTGTTAGTTACTATTTATTATGTTTCATTAAGGAGAGGATGAAGCTAAAAAGAATGAAACAAGTGATGAAATCATGTTTCCAATAGGTTAGTAGTGTACATGTTAATGTTTAATTTATTACGATTGAGGTTTAACTTGTGATGTAATTATGTACATGTTTATGGTTAATTTCACATCTATCTATATATGTTGTTGAACTTGTATGTGCAAGTTCAGTTGTTGTGCAAGGAACGTATTTGAAGAAAATCAAAATATTAAAACATGGGATTCATTTTATTGATTATCAACCTAATAACAAGGTTTATCAGTATAGCCAGCTTGTAATTGCCACTTTTTTATCTCTTCATCAAGTGATAGGATGTGGGGTTCATAAGTGGAGACTTGATATTGATGACCATGAGAGAATATTAAATGTTATCCAAGAGCAAGCCGAACCACTTGATGTGGTCTAAAATATACATGAAATATGGTCTGTACTAAATTTGTCACGGGTGAGACCAAACTTTTTATTTGCTCCATTATTTCCTACCGGTGCCCGTAGTGAATGGAGCAATTTTTAAAATTTAAAATATCTCAAAAATGTCTTCAAGATGTGTGTTTACTTTAGTTTTATCTAGTTCTTTAATTCTAGGTCATGTGGATACTTATTTATTTGGAATATGAATGTGTAGATCATGCATGTTGCAATTAATTAATTCTAGGATATAATTTAATTTTATCTAGAAATGTTCATTAATTTTATGTTCCATAAATACTTCTAAAATTAGGATCATTCATATATATTAAACACATACATCAAACATGTATAAGCATGAACTAGACATCATCATTTACATAGGTCAAGTACATTTAATCATCAAATGTCTAGGTCACTTGTTATTTAGTATAACAAAATGTCTCAAACATCAACCACTGGATCAAGTACACATATATAACACATACATACATGTTCAGATAAATGAATCATAGATTGAAAGTACATGTAAACAAGATACGTACACATGTATAGAGTGAAAGTATATCTATGAAAGTATATAATGTGCATGTATAGAGTGAAAGTATATAACACATGTAAACATGAAACATCAATCATAGATCAATTATGTAAAGATCAATCTTAGATCAAGCATGTAAACATAAAACATAGAGATCAAGTACTATAAGCATGAAACATGTGTCAATCATGTCAACCATAAATCAAAGTGTACAATACATATGTCAATCAACTCTAGAGTCTATAAATGAAATATAACATCAAAAATATGTATGTAATATGTCTAGATCAAATATGAAAGTGCCTAGGACCCATCATGCCGACTCCTCAGTAAGAGGTCATGCCGAGAGTGACTATCATGTTGTGAAGGATGTGCAGATCCCTACAGAGAAAGAGAAATAAATTAATATATAAATGTACACATCTTTTTAAGTTTGATAAAATATTACAAGAAAACATGTTATAAAGTGTGGAAACACATGTACTATGTGTACACACATCAATAAATTAAAAACTCACCTGTCCAATATTAATGTCATCATCGAGTGAGTCCCGAAAACATACATGATCAATGCTCAAAGCAAGAGTAACAAGAGGCATATCCTGGTAGAGAAAAAAGTAAATTTACACGCTAGATGAAATATTGCAAATTTAAATAACTTAAATTGTAACATTAAATATATAATCTAATAATTTATACCTGTGTAGATGGTGGCAACTGATAGTAATCAGACTCCATAGCCTCAATCCTATCAACCAAGATATCAATATTTTGTTTTGTTTTGTCCAAGCTCATCTCTACATCTACAACATGCGTAGACTGCACACGTCTCTCTAATGATGAATTCAACAGACTAACCAAATGAGATGGTATAGAATTCATATCATCATGTGTCAATAAATCTAGGTATCCTGTAGTATCCATGCTGAAGTCAACATCCTCAAGGACAACATCAGAGAATTGGTGCCCTGCACTGACTAAAGGGTCTGTACGTTGTGCCTTTCTCTCTGCAACAATATAGTGGTTAGTAGGTGGATCTTCATGAGAACTACCACTATGGCCATGGTCTAGGTGAGAAGGATGTGGCTGAGTGTATCTAACAGTACCCACACGATCTCTAACACTCGATATAGGGATATCATGCTCTGCTGCTATAAATGCATATGTATCCAACAGATCCTCAGCCAAACTAGACAATGTGACCCATGTCGTCTCTCCTTTAAGTCCCTCTAGGATGGAAAGTGAAGGGATGCCCACTACAGTTTACATGTCATGTGTAGTCCCGCTAGAGGATGCTCCACCTGACGATCTAGAGTGTCATCGAGACATCAAGTACTGACCAACCTGATCACTCGATATGGATGCAATAGCTGCTGCAATGTCCCGCACACTATCAATCACACCTCAAAGCTGGGTTCTACAAATAAAATCATCTGCAATAGGACCCAATGAAGGAGCTATAGCAGGTGCCCTCTGACCAATAATGGCTCTGTGTATTGTCCCGTGGAAATCTGATAGATAAAAAGCATCTCTATCAGCAAGTCTTCCATGCCTCTATCCTAGAAGTGCTGGAAAATCAGTGTAATTAAGTGTCCTCCCTAAACAAACCTCAACAAAAATCTGTTGTGCAAAGTACAATGGAATCTGGTCATTATTTGGATAATGACCATGAGTAGCTAGAAATCATGGGTATATCAATGCTGATATGGAAGGATCCTGACACCTCATAACATGATATCCCTTCACATAATGTAAGTTTACATAAGATGGGAAAACTTCCCTTTTCAGGGTCTCTTTAGGCACTAAAGCCTGTACCTCCTTGAGAGAAAGACCATAGCCAACCTCTTGTCTCTTCCTCTCAAGTATGATTTCTATAACCGATGGGGCATATAGAGTGACACCATGAATGTCATCACTAATACTAATCAAGCTAGTAAGTATGGATTGACATGTGCTCTTATAGATAGTAGAGCTAGTCAGATTATTTATGGAATCTTGCAACCTTTCAATTTCTCTATTAGTGCATGCAAATAGTTCCTCAGGGGGAATTAGTGCATCTGCCATGTGTGATGTGTAATAATATGTCTGATAGATATATATATATATATATGTATGTACTTGAAAGATTTTATTTACTATCAAATGAAGTATACATATACATTTTCCTAATTTAATTGAAAATAAAATGAAAGTACACATTTCGCTACATTATTTCAAAGTAAAATCAATTACATTTAAATCAATTACACACATACACATGTCTGTACATACATGTGTATGTATATGTGACAACATATGTACACATGTATATATACATACATGTACATATATATGACATATACATATGTACATATAAATACATATGACATCCATGTATATCTGTATATACATATGACATGTACATATATATATATATATATATATATATATATATATATATATATATATA
>MU223693.1:383191-398448 GCA_018584345.1 Thuja plicata | reverse complement strand
GCTCTCAAAAACTATAAACATTAAACACAATATACAATTTTAAACATTAAACTAATTAAAAACAATAATAAAAAATATTTTTAATAAAAAACAATAATACGTACCTATAATAGGAAAAATGGCAGCAAGGGGGTCGGTGGTAGCTCTCAAAAATGGGTACTCGTTCAGATAAAAATGTGATCCCGTTTTGCAAATTGTAAAAATGATTTGCAAAACGGTTTAAAACAAATTTTAAATACTTTTACAAAACGGGCACCCGTTTTTAAAAAACGGGCACCCGTTTCTTACTCGAACCAAAACGGGTGCCCATTTTTTAAAATGGGCACCCGTTTTATATTCACGGCTCGGGCACCCGAACCATAACGGGCACCCATTTTTTTAAAAACGGGTGCCCGTTTCTGTTTGCCAATCTTTTTTGGCCGCGGACTTCCGCGGAATTGGCACTCAACTTTGTGCTTGCACCCCCTATCTCCTTATTTCTCTTTCCCCCACTCTATCTCACCTCTCTCTATAACCCTTGTCAATCCCTCCTTATCACCTATCGATTTCTCCATGTGTAGATATATATTTGATTTAAAGCTATCCCTTATTTATTGAGACATTTGTTTCTCAAAAAATGTTATTTGCTCAATAGCTTACCAATTGACCTCATGTATAACACAAATGTATGTAAAAATAGACTCTCTCTCTCTCTCTCTCTCTCTCTCTCTCTCTCTCTCTCTCTCATTACATGCATAGCTGATTTGAAACTATCACTTCTCCCTTAAAGAGCTTTGTTGCATTTCATGTGATTATTCAGGGGGGGCTTTGAAGTATCTCCACATGTCATGGGAAGAGTCGTTGACTCATTATAATGTTTAAACAATTATTGGTAAGAGTATCTTGATTTTAGGTATGGGCCTCTAGTTATGTCTGCATTTGGTGAGGATGGTATGTTTTTTGGGTAAAATTTTTTATTGGTATTTCACTCTAAAGACAATCATCCTCCTTAGCATGTTCAAATTCCCAACCATTAGAGTATAAACAACATATACTCTATACATAGAGCAAAAAGTAGACCAAAATTTTTCGTAATTAACCATCTATATTTCTTTGACGTACCCATTGCACACAAAGGTAACTTTATACCGACAATAGTAACTTGACTACTCATATTTAATATCAAGTAAGCACACAAATGACACACAAACCATTTTTTCTATCTTCTCCTTAATTGCACGCCAAAAAAGTTCTATAATAGGGTATGGCATTTTCCATAAAATAATGGGAGATATTGGTAAATGCACTCTCTCTGTGTGTGTAGATATATATCCTCTCTTTGTTCTTTATATCTTACTCTATGAATCCCTATATGAGGATGCATGTTTGGTTTGAAGCTATCAATTCTCCATTGAAACCTTTGTTACACATTTGTTGTATGGATCAAAACATCTCTCTCTCTCTCTCTCTCTCTCTCTCTCATGCATAGTTGATTTGAAACTATCACTTCTCCCTTAAAGACCTTTGTTGCATTAACAACATACACATAAAGCAAAAGGTAGACCAAAATTTCCCCTATTTAACCATCCACATTCAATCGACTACTCATATTAATATAAAGTAAGCACACAAATGATTCACAAACCAAATTTATCATACTTGAACTTCTCATTCCTTCTATTCTCGTGTTGATATTGTGATTCAAGGAACATATAAACACGATCAGCTTCTATTGTACTTAACCAACAAACCTCGACCCTTTAAAATAAGATTTCAAAAAAAATGCTAATAAAAATTCTAGAAGATATTGCACGAGAAATAATGAATAGAGAAGAAATCCAAGATATGAACTTGCATATATAAAAATATCTGCGTGGCTGCCGGATAGACCAGGGGAAGATATTTCTTTAAGATATTTTACAATCAAATAATCCAACCCTGAAGTTTCGGTGAAGATATTTAAGACTGTCAGGGATTTTAAGGTAAAATCTTGGGCTTTTGGCATTTGTACAGTTCATATTATTCCACTTGTGCAGTTTTCATAAGCCTTCCGTTATTTCAGTCCCAAAACAGTGTACTTTTACTTTTTACATTTACATTGCCTCAAAATAGTATCTTGTTTGTACTAGAAGTAATCAGATATTATTCCGCTTTTGGGTTTTTTGTACAACAATTATGTACGACTCTTTTGAAAACATACCCAAATAAAGATAAAGTAAGGATTCGACGCTATGCAACTGTTTACAAAACATACAAGTTTTGGGTGTTATAAATGGTTTGATTGATACTGAGAAGAGTTTTATTTGAGCATTCAAGCCGTGAGTTTATATGCATAGCGAATGCCCAAAGCATGAGAAAGAATAATAAGGAAGCAGGGATTCATATCCAACATGCCAACCTGGTAAAATGAAAGACTATTGTTTTTATTGTACATTTTTTTTCACCTTGTCTAACTTTTATATTGTTTTTATTGTTTTGCTTATGGGTTTTATATAGTTGTATTTGTTTTGCTTAGTGTTTAGTTAATATAATTAAAAGTTGGTATGTTTTTACAGTTGGAGGATCCGAGGAGAAAATCAGAAGAATCATGGACCAATGAAAAACACAGCTTGTATATTGATTCCATGGAGAAAGCCTTTGTCTCATCTCTTTATCCCTCTAAAAGATGGCAAACAGATAGAGGGGAAAAAGCCTTTGTATGTGCCTCTCAAATATTTTGATATCTTCTTTGATTGAAATTCAATGATTTTGTATCCGAACATAAGATGAATCTGTGGTCATGGGTGGATAGGAAGATGAATCTGTGTTTTCCAATGGTGAAGTACTGTGTCGATTTCCTGAGGAGAGCCAAAGTGAAAGTGAAAGTGAATCAAAAAAGTGTATATTGAAGGAGATATGCAGCAGTAATCATACATTTCAGAAACAGGATAGAAATGGTTGTTTTCTTTCCCCTTCAACAAATGATTTTGTTGAGATTACACATTCTCATTTATGTTTTTTCATGGGTATTACCCATTTTTTTTATTTTCATCTTGGTTTTATGTATATGTTGTTGTAGATCATTGTATATTATGCTGACATGAAGAGGAAACAAGAGAAACTTACAAGATGGAGTCCGAGATTCAGAAAGGGAAATACCCATTCTCATCTAACTTTTTTCATGGGTATTACCCATTTTTTAAATTTCATCTTGGTTTTATTTATATATTGGTGTCATTATATATTATGCTGACATGAATGCCTGACAGGAAGAGGAAACAATAGGGAAATAACAGATGTATTCGAAGAAGTACAGTCTAGGCATAATGATGAACGTGCAAGCAATTTCTATGCAGGGCAAATTTTGTTCACACAAAATACAATTGTTTCAGAAACTTTGAGTGACAAACTAGAGGATCAGGTATGGTTTAGATCAAAATTATATTGAATTTTATTCAGTCTTGAAAATATTCATACAAATTCTAACTCAGGAAACTACGTTTTCAGATTGTTCCATCCATCGAAGAAACATCAAGTAAGGAATATGGGAAGCCATGATACGTTTTTAGGTTGACAAAATATCTCCAATCTTACAATGTCTTTACATTGTAATTGACAACTTGGGGATATTTATAATCAGCCAATTAATTGGGTGTGCCTAATAGTTGTAATATTTAATGAGGTCTAATTAGTCTGACATTCCTGAACATTCCTGAACAATGATTTTTAATTAATCTGACATTCCTGAACAATGATTTTTTGGATTACTTTTAAGCAAAATGTTTGAAAATATTTGAAAAAGAGGATTTAACTTTTTTTATTTTTAAGATATTTTAAATATATTTATTTAAGTAAGTGGGGGAGATATTTATTTGAAGTTTTTTTAATTTGTTTGTGAGAATTATAATATTTACTAAATATATTATGAAGTCAAATTTTATGTGTTGCTTAATTTAGATCTATAATGTTTACTTTTAAATATTATTTTATATATTGTTGAGGAATTTAAGATAAACACGATAAGAGTTTGTGTATATATAATACACTTGGTATTAAGAAAAATTTCACTTAATATTTAAATTTATTATTTATTCTTTTAGTCAAATTATTTTTATTGTGGTTCTCTTGATATTTATAAAAAGTTGACTTACATTTTCACGTGGTAGTCATCCTATCCAAACATAGTTTAGCCTATGTATTTCATTTCTAAGATATATTGTATGTTAGTACTTGTACTTATAGGTGTAAATAATGTGTTCACAAGAAATTGAGGATAGTGTTTAAATTTATTATTTATTATTTTAGTCATATTAATTTTATTAAACATAACAAATATCAATTTCATTGTTAGTATTTTTAATGTGTATGTGTGTGTGTGTGTATACACACACATATATACATAGGCTTTAAGTACAAATTTCAATGTTGATTTATATAAATACTTATTATAGAATGAATTTGCAACCATTAGCATGTTTTGTTAGCTATTGTACAACAAATTTTCAAAAGAAAAAGATGTCTCATTTTTCTATTCTTGTTATATCTAAGAACATAACAATATTTATAATATTTTAAAATTAAAATCTACCTAATTTATATACTAATTTTAGTGAATCACCTCATATCTTTTGAAATTGTTATGTAGACACCAAAATTCTTACCTTTTACTTATTCTTCAAATAATAATTATTTAATCATCCTTAATCAATTATAATTTAATTAAATAATTTTTATTATTTAATTAAATTGAGCTAATTTCTCTCATTTATTTAAATAAATAAAATCAACCAGTCACTATAAATCAATTAATTGAAATGTTAAAATCCACCTCACATTCTCACAACACTCAAAATGGAATAATAAAAATTCTCAAATTTTCTCTTATTAGCTAACCATAAAAATCAGTTAAATCATTTAACAAATTATTCAATTGGTTCATGCAAAAAATTTAACTCTTATATGCAAGTAATTCACTCACTCATCGAATCCTCATGCAATCATTTAACCTTCCCTCATTCACTCATCAATTTAATTGACTAATAATCATTAATCAAATTAAATATTAGGTAATTATCAACTCAACAATCAAATGAATTTTTTTTTTCGTTATCTCAATTCAACTCATCCATGATTGCCACCCCTCCTCATTACATCTACCAATCATAGATCAAACTCACAATTCAAGATTCAATCTAAATTAGGGATAACTTTAAGAAAACCCCCTCCAAAAAAAAGTTATGAAATTTTGGCAAATCTTTTATTTTATTGAAAAATATTAATTTATATCAAGGTGAATCTTTGATTTTTTGAAAAAAAAATCTTATTGGCGATTATTTTTGAATCACAATTATTTTGTAGAAAATATTGGTGAATCTCAAACAATAGTAAGAAATTCATTATTCACAATGGAAAATACTTTCATTTAATAAAATAAAAATCTTATAGAAAATTATTGGGCTACATGTGGAAATCTTTAATGGGTTTAAGGGATATTCTCTATAATATTTAGTTGCTACCATTTATTAAAATGTCATCTATTAATCCTCATTGTACAGTATGTACTGATATTTTTTAAATTCTAATGGGACCCAAAATTTCTTCAAGACTATTTATTTCTATTGAGATCGACAATCGAAAAGAAATTTCAGCCCTCATAAGCATTTATAATCAAATAACCTAGCACTTTTACCTCATGGAATATAATGAGGAGCACTAGATTATATTTTAAATCAATAATGACAACTAAATATTGGTAATATAGCCCTATAGTAACTAATAATTATGATATATTATTGGTGAATTAATTTAGATTTGTACAATAAATGATAAAATTTGGGTGAATCAAATCTAATCATGTATTGATTATTATGGTGAATCTTTAAGTTTAAATCATTTATTAATTATTGTGGTGGCAAATCTATCTGGTGGAACCTCAAAAAATGAGATAAACCTCTAGCTCTATTGCAGGGATACTCGCCAAGGAAGTGGGCCTCTAAAGGGATTAGCCATTTTTCTAATATCATATAGGATGATAAGCTTGATAGCTTGTAGGAACTATGGCAGAAATTTGATATCCCTCAAACTCACTGGACAACTTATGCAGTTGTGAGTGAGGCTACTTGTAAACGTAATCTTCCTAGAGATTGTATAGTGAATAATGACAAAATTTCTTCTCTTAGATGGCAAGATGGTACAAAATTCCCTTATACTAAAGCCAAGACCATCTATAAACTCCTTAACAGCTCTCATGAGATTTACAACCACATCAACTCCTGCTAGAATTTGACCTTGGATCCTGATGAATGGGCTAAACTCCTTTCTTGAACATGTGGAATAGACCTATTCAGCCAAATAATTTATGTTTCATGTGGCTCTTCTTTCTGCACAAATCACCCATTAAGAAGCCTAATGGTGATATTAATGTGTGTTCTTGTTGTAAAGGCCTAGAAACTTTTTTTCATATATTCTTTGAATATTTATTTGCCAGAGAAATCTTGGGCATTTTTGGTCTTACTTTACACTAGGACTTCACTATCATGCATATCATATCAGGTTCCTTCTCAGGCTGCAATAAGAGCTGTAATTTTTTGTTGGTCTTCACTTTCAGTTGAGATTTTATGGGTTATTTGGAAGCTTCGTAACGAAGAAATATTTCAAAATAAAGAAAGGTTCCTTACTGATTCTTTGTGGAGACCCATTTACTATGATGTTTTTATACACGTAACGATAATGTTAAAGATTGATGAAAATAAATTTTTGGACCTATTGCAAATGGGAGTTACTCAAATGCTAGAGAAATTGGTGGCATATGGCTATACAGTACAACAGAACCAATCTAAGACTAATACCTTTCAGACACTTAACAAGATGAAGCAATAGATAAAGGTCATGTTGGAGTCTTTGAAAAAGGACAAGGTTGTTGTTGTACCCCCACCAGGTGTTGTTGTACCTTCACCGGTTATTGCTCCTCAGCTACCAGATGTTGTTGTTTCTCTCCATATTTTTGTTGTTCCACTTGCAGTTGCTCCTCCACTAAGGACCATAATACCTACATCAGCACATCCCTAAAACATCTATGTATAGAATGATAAAATTTTGAAATGGATGGAGTGAAACAAAGGATGGACAACCCGGGTTGATCTCAGGGACAATGAAATCTGATCTTGTCTAGACCCATAGCTTTGTTTTGTGTCTTTAAATTTTTATTATATCATCATTCTATAATTTTGGTCTTGTAAACTATGTCTCTTGATGTATTTTGGGGTACTCAAAACTTTCAGGTGATTTCAACTCTTGGTTGTAAATGTCGCTTTCCATTATACTCAATAGAAAAATGTATTGGGTATTAGATAGCTATCATGTACCCGATACCTGGGTATGTGCAAGATCATGGTATGCCAAGCTATGGCCTTAAGTGGTAATGAAAAGTGAGAAAATCAAGGTTAGTCAACTTGACATAAAAATTTGAACATCTTATCAACCTTATGTGAAAAAGTTGTAAGAATAGAATCTGTGGGAAATTGAATGTAGTTTCTAAACTACTAGACCTTATTTGAAAAACAATTATTTAGATTTCAATGCAGTAGTATGCAAATTTTAGGAAAAAGATAAAAAGTACGTGTATGTCTGACCACCATAATCATAATCAAATGATGATATATTTTCAAAAGATTCTAGATATAAGTAGTAGACTCACGCCCAAGTGTGACACATATTTTGCATAATTTTATCCCAAATAAATAAATAATTATATGAATTTTCTGCTACAACTTATTCCAAATAAAAAAAATCTCATTTCTGACCACCTTAACTAATTCTAAACTTTACAAAATTGAAAACTTTTTTTTCTTATAGTAGGCAAAGCATAGAATGTAACACATGTTTCAGATTTCAAAAAGGTTAAACTGTTTGAAAGTTATAGTTTTTTTTCAACCAGTCTGTCAATTAGGACTTTAAAGATAACTCAATTAGAAAATAAGTAATAATTACTTACTAAACTCAAAATTTGACAGCAATTATATTGATGGAAAGCTGATAATTTATTTAAGAAACCCTTTTTGTTTCATCAATTTTGGGTGAAAAAAAGGTTGTCAGCTACATGGTCGAAGTCTGAAGATCAGAGAAAATATGGTGAACATGTCTTTTGGGTTGACCATCCACGTTTGGAATTGCAAAGCCAAAATCCAAGGCAAAAACCAAGGCTAATCAGATATTCAAAAACATATCGAATATCCGATATATCCCGCCCAATTTTTTCAAAGCTTTTTTCAATTTATGATTTTTGTTTTTAACGTTATATATAATAAATTTCATTAGCATTAGTATTATCAAATTAGTATTATATTATATTATATTATTATTATTTATTAAGAACTCTATTGTATAATAGTATAATATTAGTATTAAATATTTATTAATATTTATATTATAAAAATAATACCTAGGAGAGAGAGAGAGAGAGAGAGAGAGAGAGAGAGAGAGAGAGCATGTAGACGTGGGCAATGGAAGTGTGGACATTAGCATTGACAATCTACTGATTAAATATGAACGAATTGACAATGATAATGGTGCACAAGGACCAAATCAACATTACACATCTCCAAATTATATGAGAAATGAAGTCCCTTGGGAGGAAGAAAGAGAAAATTTAAATTTGAGACCTTCAAGAAAAAAAAAATGGTTACTTGAAATTGATGAGAACAAAATGAGCAACTTTGATGGTAAGAGATCAAAAAGAACCGTTCAGTTGTGGGTTTTAAAACTTCTTGAGCAATTTTTTGGCCAAAAGAAATTGGTTGGGCAATGTTAAATGTTTGTGCAATTGTTAAAGATGCAAAAGATGAGACCTATACTAGTAAAATTGAAGATTAGTGTGAAACAAGAAAAAGCAGAGGAATGCTATTATTGTGAGAAATTTTTTTAGTGCTCTCAATTCCATTGGGAAGACTACCAAGGAAAAGAAAAGAGAGCCACTAGGAGGGTTATTACAACCTCCTTAGTAGGTCATCATTTGAGAAAGGCTTGTTTGATGAGAGAAACTTGTGTTGAATTGAACCTAAATCGTAAAACTTTGGATAGAGAACTTGCAAGAAGAGAAAGACTTGACGGTCCTCTTCAAATGATACATGGGCTTATGGTGGGAGACTTCCACATTATGATAAGAAGCTTACCGATGGTGTGAAGGATCAAATTCAACTATTTTGGCAATCTAACTGAAGAGTGTCACCAAATGTGAAGGATATCTTGAAGTTGAGAATTGGCATTCGAGACTGCACCCCGCATCCAAAACATTATTTGGAGGTGAGTCAAACAATGTTGTTCAAAAAAATTTGTGAGACACATCCAACATTGCAAATATCACAAAGAGATTTTGAAGCATTCAAGGCTTCTTTTTGTGTGCCTCTTAAGATTCAAAATACTTGTTGCAAATATCATATGGAGTTTTCAATGCACCATGAATTGTTACGATCCATTCATTTTACTTTGCACACTAGTAAAATGTTGAAGGAGTGTGGTGCAAGTGCCATTCAAAAATCATCAAGAGACTTGCTAGATCATTTTTTATGTCCTAGAGATGATGGATGTTTCTTTTATAGAAAACATTGCTTAAATGACAAGTGCTCAGAGTGTGGTGGGCTACTGAAGTTTATTTCATTTTTTCATGAGGGCTGCAAACACGATTTTGGAAAGACAATTGTCCAAAAAAAGGTATATGAAACCGTTAAATATACATTGAAAAGTGGAGGAGAAGGCTCTAGATATGAGTTGGTTACAAAAGAATGAAATGTAGCTGATTTTATTTCAGATTTTAGGAAGAATATTTTTTACAAGTATGCAAGGCATAGTCACAGGGCTTAGTGGTTGGATCAACAAATCAGGATTTGTAAGGACACTTTCTTGAACGACACTATTATATCAGTCATTGAATTTGCAGAGAACTATACATTGCAGACCCAAAATGAGTTGCAAGCTCAATATTACAATTCTATTCAAGGTTTCTACTTTTGTGCACATAACATATAGACATTCCCCTAATAGTACAAAAGATGACCAAAAGATAATCAGAGAATACCATTTTTATATGAGCAATGATAGATCTCACTCTCACGAATATGTCCAACATTTCTTTGATAAATATTTTGAGTGGGTGCAGGAAAATGATATTGCTTTGGATAGACATCTCATTTGGTCAGATAACTACTATGGTCAATTAAAAAATGCTAGTATGTTTTATTGGTTGTGTAGAATGCATGTAGAGAGAGTTGTACCTCATATTTGGAGTTTTTTTGAGGATGTTCATGGAAAAGGGGAACATGATGGAGTAGGTGCATGTGTAAAGAGAGCTCTAGTTAAGGAGAAATTAAAGATTTCAGGTGCACAACTCCTTGATGCGTGTTCTACTGTTGATTGGTGTACTTCAACATTGTCACAGGGGGACTCTCCATTTAGCGGTGTGCAGAGTCTTTTGGTTGGTTAAATTGGGAACAATAGGAGATAATTTGGATTGTCAAACTGTGAAATATTCTTCAAAAATGCATTCATTTCAAAGCTCAGATTCTAGTACATGGATCATTTGAACACAATAGTTGGCTTGTTTTTGTCTGAGGTGTCTCCAGTGTGATTGAGATAAGTGTGATTCAAGTGAGAGGGTTGATACATGGGTTCCACATTATCTAACTCCTTTATCTGTCACACTATTTGTAATAAATGATGACATGGATTTTTCACTTGACTATGACCATCTTTTAGATCTTCTACAACCAGGACATGTTTTGGCATTGGTTGCGCCATAGGGGAATGATGAGAGATAGGATTACTGGTTAGCATGTTGTGTATGAGAAAAACATAAACTTGCACAACTGATGATAGATGATGATATGTTCATATATCCAACATGATCACATGTTGTTGCAGGAACATGGTTGTGCACATACATGATTAGAAATAATGACATTCCTACATTTGAAGACTAAGAGAAGCACAAAACCATTCTCATGTATTCACACCTTGTTGTAGCAGTGAATGTTAAGTTGTTCAAACATCAAGGAAAACCAAAGAGAAAATAACTTTGGACTATTAGGATTGTTGATCATGAAGCAATATTGAATACCCTCAAGTAGAGAGCTGACCCTTCAGGCACACTTCAGTAGGCAAGTGCAACTCATGTTCTTTGGTTCATTTACTTACTTATACATTCATAAAAATTTTGTCAACCTATAAACTTATTTTTTATCTATTAACTTTTCTTGTGCCTTCTACATGTAGGGATTGGAATGTAGATGTCATCAAGTACCATGTGTTGAACTTATACACTTTATGAGTGGAAGTGACACTTTTTTTATATATAGTTGTGTATCTATGATTTTGAGTATTTCTATATGTCAAACCTTTGATAACATTGATATATTTATTCATAATATGTTGTATTCATATAAGTTTATTGAGGCACAAAACATGTGTTGTATATGGTAATGGAGTTGGGTTGTCAGAAGACTTAAAAAGTTTGATTTTTTGGGTTGTTGGGGGGGTGGCTATATATTAAAAATAATTAAAGTTTAGTAGAGTGTTGACTAGCTTAATCATAATTAGTTCCACAGTTCAAATTTCAAACATACCACTAACAATTTGAGAGCATCATGAACCGTTCGTCATGGGAGAAAACCGTCAGCTCCATCGGCTCCGGTTGGCCGGTAAATGCTAGTGGATACATTTTTTAGCTCATGTAGCATCAAGAACATTATGGCGCATGTCAGACCAAAGTATTCTCAAGGTGCACTAAGCCAAATTGGGCAGCGATCTTTGGAGAGCGATATCTCAGACCTTGTGAGAGATATCAGAGATTCGTGAAGTGCACAAGGACCATCTTGGGAAGTTCTACATGCACGTGGCTCAATTATGGGATATTCCATGTGGATTCCATTTGGCAACCCGATCTCAGTTGGTGCAAAAAGTTGCATTATTTCTCAATTGAAATTTTCTCAATGGTGCATCTTTCAAACCGTTCATCATGGGAGAAAACCGTTAGCTCGATTGGCTCCTGTTGGCCAGGTAAATGCTTGTGAATACATTTTTTCACTTGTGTAGCATCAAGAACGTTCTGACGCATGTCAGACCGAAGTGTTCCCAAGGTGCACTAAGTTAAATTGAGAAGAAATTTTTTGAGAGCGATATCTCAGACCTTGTGAGAGATGTTAGAGATCTATGAAGTGCACAAGGACCATCTTTGGAAGGTATACAAGCACCGTGCTCATTTCTTGGAGATTCCACTTGGATTCCATTTGGTGAACAGATCTCAGTTGGTGCAAAAAGTTGCATTTTTGCTCAGTTGAAAGTTTCTCAATGGTGCATCTTTCAAACCTTTCATTATGGGATCAAACTGTCAGCTCCAGTTGGCTAGGTAAATACTAGTGGATACCTTTTTTTTCTCGCTTAGCATCAAGAACGTTTTGACGCATGTCAGACTAAAGTGTTCCCAAGGTGCACTAAGCCAAATTGGGCAGCAATTTTTGGAGAGCAATATCTTAGACTTTGTGAGAGATTTTAGAGATCCATGAAGTGAAAAAGGGCCCTCTTGGGAAGGTCTATAAGAAAGTGGCTCAGTTCTGGGAGATTTTACTCAGATTACATTTGGTGACTAGATCTCGGTTGGTGCAAAAAGTTGCATTATTTCTCAGTTGAAAGTTTCTCAATGGTGCATCTTTCAAACCGTTCGTCGTGGGAGAAAACCATCAGCTCCACCAGCTCTAGTTGGCTGGGTAAATGATAGTGGACACCTATTTTTTCTCACATAGCATCAAGAACATTTTGGCGCATGTCAAATGGAAGTGTTCCCAAGGTGCACTAACGTTAATTGGGTAGCAATTTTTGGAGAGCGATATCTCAGACTTCATGAGAGATATCAGAGATCTGTGAAGTGCACAAGGACCATCTTGGGAAGGTATACAAGCATGTGGTTGAGTTTTGGGAGATTCCACTCCAATTACATTTGGCGATCAGATCTCGGTTGGTGCAAAAAGTTGCATTGTCTCAGTTGAAAGTTTCTCAATGGTGAATCTTTCAAATCTTTCATCGTGGGAGCAACCCGTCAGCTCCATTGGCCCCGGTTGGATGGGTAAATGCTAGTGGATTTTTTTTCTTGCATAGCATCAAGAATGTTCTAGTGCATGTCGAACCGAAGTGTTCCCAAGGTGCACTAAGCCAAATTGGGCAGCGGTGTTTGGAGAGCAATATCTCAGACCTCATGAGAGATATCAGAGATCTATTAAGTGCACAAGGACCATCCAGGGAAGGTATACAAGAATCTGGCTCAATTCTAGGAGATTCCAATCGGATTTCATTTGGCAAACTGATGTTGGTTGGTGCAAAAAGTTGCATTGTTGCTCAGTTGAAAGTTTCTCAATAGCACATCTTTCAAACCATTCATCCTAGGACTAAACCGTCTGTTCTATTATCTCTAGTTGGCTAGGTGAACCTAGATACAAACTAGAGGCAATAGGTAATTCTTGGCGAAAGTTTGGAATGATGTTGGAAGTTGACTCAAGGTGCCAGAGGCAGTGAGTAAGTCTTTTCATTCATTTTATGAAATTGGAGCCTATGGTGCATTTGGGGGTTCCTAGTGTCATTTTATTTATCTTTGAAATCAAAGACCTCTTATAGACCTTAATATTTTTCAAACCAATTGCCTCTGAATTATTAGGGTATGAAAATTTGGAGTCTATTATCCCAGTTGCGGTCTATTATGCTTATTACTTTGGTTTGACAAAATATTTTCAAGGTAGTTTCTTTGGGAAAGATTAGGTCTATTACACATGACAACGCATGACAAAGATGTAATATGGAAATGAAGATACATACAACGCACATGAAAAAGATGTAGTATGAAAATAATAAATACGTAAAATGCATTGAAAAGATATAATATATGAAAATGAACATTCATACATAAAAGAATGCATGACAAAGACATAATATGAAAATAATACATACATACAACAAATGACAAAGATATAATATGGAAATGATACATACATAGAACACATGAAAAAGATAAAATAACTAGAAATGAACATGTAGATATGTATATATTTTGTACAAAATGTGGCACATGCACCATCTCAAAATAGTTTCAAAATAAACATATCTATATATAATGTGGCATACACCATCTCAAAATGTTCCATATGGCATCTCAAAATAAGAAGTTCAATTACAAATGTTTCTAGGCATTCCTATTCTACTAGTGGATAATCAAAATGAAGCATCTTCGAAGTACTCTTGGGCTCTGATAGATCCTCCATTCAAACACAAAAGTGAAACCCCAAGTTAGATTACTTAATTTATATGGTTTCTACAAATAAAAATTCAAAATTCAAAATCATAGTCAACAATAATAAATAAACAAATTTTAAAATTGAACTCTCATGTACCTTGCCTCTATGTCTCCTCATGCAGTCAGGAGACCTAACATATGTCCTTGGTAGCCAAGGGATAATGCCACCAATGTCGACTCTGACCTGTATATGTTTTTGAACATGAGATTGATCTACGAGTTATACTATTTAATGTTAAATCCTTGGTCTAGCAAATATATGTTTGCAAAATAACTGAATGAACATTGAAACTTACATGTGTTGAACTTTCTTCAGGCAATGTTTGTTGGGTCATCAATGATACAAACCCTTGGATTTGTACCTCCCTCAAACTAGGGGTGACCTAAAAAAGTCAAATATATACTTGATACAATCATGAATTGATCATATTATATATGCTTGATAGTAAAATAAAAACAAATAAATTTAGAAATATATGTACTGTGGGGCTATCACTGCGAATTAAGATGCATGTGACTCTACCATGGCAAACCGGTTTCATGACATCGTCAGACACTGCCCTCTATCAAATAAACCATGTAAATTAAAAATGAGTACACAGAAGTGAAAAGTATACATGTATGCATATAAACAATCTAAAATAATTATTTACCTTCCCCTTGTCAATGCCAAATGCCTGAACCCTCTCACATTGCCCCCCAATGGCAACTTATGAAACCTGCATCAGTATGTAATAAGATGATCATAAGAATTAGGAAACACATGTATATACTGTTATAAAAAGGAAACCAATGAGTACATTAAAACATATGCATCATGGGGTAAGTGCACAAAGATGGGGAACCAAAAAGGGCGTATAAGGTGCCACTTTTTTCTGAAATCAGCAAACTCTGAACTTCAACGAGAAATTGAGTATACTTACACTCAAAATTTTAAAATGTGACAAAAACAAGAGTTGTTCTACTCCGA
>MU223693.1:261326-272531 GCA_018584345.1 Thuja plicata | reverse complement strand
CTTGAATAGGAGCACCTTCTTTGATAGGATTGTTTGAATCTTGGAAAGACTTAGGAAGAGTAGAAAGTGGAAGTGAACATGGAGTGGTAGAACAAGAAGATGGAAGACTTTGATCTTGACAAGGATCCTTGGATAGCATAAGCACATAATGTTCCTCTTGATTTTCAATAGGCTTAATATTGGAAGTAACAACACCATTTTTAATAACCTTAATAGAAGTATCATCTTTGGAAAGCGAAAGTGGGTTAAGGTTATTTTGATTGTCAATAAGCTTAATGGTGTAAGAAGTAACTTGATCTTTCTTAGTAGAAGACTTAAGACAGGGTGGAATGAATGAGAAAGGGAGTGCGGGATCAAAAGAAATATGAAACAGATTAGATGACTTGGAGGTTTCTTGATTTTGATCTTTCTTTATGTTCTTTTCTTTATCATTTTTAGAGCCCTCTTGACATGGAGCCACTTCTAAGGACAAGGAAGCATGTTGGAATTGTATGGGAGACTTCGGAAGAGATGGGGAAGGATTAGCTGAAGTAGACATTATAGCATATAAATGCTTAGGCTCTTTAGGTTTAGCATTATTGAAAGTATTTGCAGCCAAGTGAAGGTTAGCTTGAGTTTCTTTAAGAGGTAGCCCTTGAGGACAACTATAGAAAATTGCATGAAAAGCATTAGGAATTCTATCGGATGAAGATTTGTGGAAGATTTGGCAACTTTAGGAGATGTATGAGTATTGGAGGAAGTAGAGGATGGAAGGGAATCATCACAAAACAATATTTTATCATTAACATGATCTTGATTGAGAGTGCAATCTTTATTTTCAGCATGAGAATCCTTAGAGGAGCGATTCTTATAGTATTTATGTTTATAATCAGTGCGGTGAGATTTCTCTTCCTCAATAGAAGTATATGTATCATCCAGGTATTGCTCACAGTAATAATCAAAGTCTCTTTCAAAATCATAATCATATAGATCAACATCACAATCAATCCAATGGGATGACCCATTACCAGTAAGAATGAGCAAACAACTAGGAGGATTCTTAGGAATAGAGGTGTCATAGGTATCACTATATTGTCCATCATCATAGTCATCATAGTAATCATAGTCATTAGAGTCATAAAAAATGGGTGTGTCACTCTTCGTGGAAGAGGTATCACAAGGATTGTCACATTGCTCATTATGGTATGTCTTAAAAAAGAGAAGTATAACTCTTGGGAGAAGTAGAAGAAGAACGAGATTGTGGAGAAGAGGAAAGTGAATACCTAGTGGAAGAAGAAGACTTGGATGATGAGGAAAGATGAGAAGACTCAGAAGATGAAATACATTTGGAAGAAGGAGGTTGTGACAAGATCATGTGTATGATCCTAGAAAAGGCGTCTGATTCAATCGATCTTTCTTTTATTTTTGTCATAAATTTTTCACTCATGCAACATCTAGAAGGATTATTGGAGGAATAATATGCTTTGAATTGAGCAATGAGTTCAAGATCATCTATTTTCAAGAGACGCTCCATAACAAGATAGTTGAGATTCATCATTCTAGAAGAAGAGGAATCAAGCATGGGAGTGACAGAAGATATTAATAGAAGAAGGTAGAATAGATAATAAGAGGAAAAGAAACAAGAATACGTGAAGATCTTAGGAAGAAGAGGAAGAAGTGTGAAGGAAGAAGAGAAAGGATGCAAATGGGAGACAAGGAATACATGGGAGAACTATTTACGTTCATTTGGATGACAAGCAACATGTCAGCACTTTTGGGGAGATCTATTGAGGTTTTTATCACTCGGGAACTCAGATTTGTTCATTTTAACTGACCAACTAGATGCATTAACAAATTTTATCATGAATCAGGCACACAAGACAACAATCATGGAGTTCAAGAAAACAAATGTCTTCAAACAATGAGCAAGGGACAAAGCAACCTTGCGCATGAACAAGAATAGTGACATAGTATTCTACTCCATAAGAATTTTACTTGTGTATGTTCTCAAAATGTTTTTCAATCACGCACATAGTCCTAGAAAATAAAAAGTTGGTTGCATTATGGTTCTTAGTAATGGCTAATTTTGCAACTTTTGCAATCTCAAGTGGGTGAAATCCAATCCTGACACACTAAGGTTTTGACACATTCTGAGAATTTAATCAATTAGGAGCTGCTGAAGAGATTTGACAACCCAACGAGAAACCACACCCATGGATATTTCTTCCACAAGGACATTTATATAGTGGTTGTTGCTACCATGGCAGAAATGGATATTACCGCTTGAGGTTCTGTCCATGTGGTTTACCCAATAAAGGGAGTTTCCACTATGGTTAACCCTCTCTAACAAGGAAGACTCACAATATGAACCACATGGGGACTTGGTTCAGATTCAAGAGTTCCAAGTTTCTGGTTCTCCTAAAAGGGAAAAGAGCATAATCCTCTAGCCTATTCACCTCACCCAAACATAGAAGCAAGATTAATTTACCCACTAATTTGAAATCACCTCACCCAAGGTTTGTATATCAACAATAATGACCACCAATCTCAAGAGAGAAAGTACCGTCAAAAGTTGAAGATCAAACCAAGTGAGATAATAAAAAACCCTTCCCTACCTATAAGGGGATCTATCGTGAAGAAGAGCTTCGCATGTAAGACAAGCGAATGAAGCTGAATCTCTCAAGATCACCACAAATAGTTTTCATAGGGCCTAATTAATATGTGAAACATAAATGCAAGAAATCAAATCTAGGTTCATTCTTCAGAGCACAAATTGGAAATGTGATCTATGGAAGCAAGAAAAACACTCAAGCTAAACACATGATAGATTCATTTTTATTTCCAAAATCCAAATGTTATAGAGATGCAACAAAATACCTCAAGTCCAAAACAGCGTGCTTAGTAGATTTTACCTTATTGTTTCTTTTGTTGAGCTTTTCCGCGAAAGCAAGCCACAAACTCTCCAACAAACAAGACAAGCAAACAAACAACAAGAGATGCAATGTATATTCAACTTATGCAAACCCTAGGGTTAGATCTAAAAATCAATTTTTAGGAGCAATAATAACCAACAAATAATCCAAATGACAGCTCACATCATGCATTGAACCATGTGAAAAATAAGTGCAAGCTAATCATTAAATGCCCTTTTTTAATTTTGTTTTTTGACCTAGTCAACAAGATTGGACCTATATGACATGAATTCGGATCCCAAACCCTAAATGTAGAAAAGAGACCCCTGTTAAAAAACAAAGAGCTTTCCAAAAATGTAAATTTTTTAGCAATATTTTCTGATTTGTGCCCTAGGGACCCTATTTATCAAAACAGACCAGTTTTTAAAGATCGGATTTTTAAGCCATTATTTGTCATAAAAAAAAACACAAAGAACATACGCCCTGTATAATTCCAAGAGATTTCCAAAAATGTAATTTTTTCTGAAAAAATTCGCTGATTTGCACCAAAAATTAAGGTTTTATGAAAAATAAAGAAAAAATTATAAAAAATTCAAAATACCTCAGAAAATTCTAAATTTTTTACTGAAGCTTCTCTAATATGTCATCAACCTGCAACAAATAATTCAGATTGAAACTACAAGCCATTTAGGAGATATGATCAAATCTTTAAAAAAACCCTAGGTTTTGTCTTCAACTCATCCTACACAAGGGTTAGGCTTGAAAAACTTCAATAAAATATTCATGTAAAGATTAGAAAATCTGAATAAAATGAAAGAAAATCAGGAGCATCATGCCCCATGGTGGGCACCAAAAATATGTGCTAAAAATGTGTCACACTTCTATGAATCATTACATTCAAGGTTGCTCAAGAATGAGGTCTCAAATATCAACTCATAGCTCTCTAGTCATTGAGTGCAAGGGTTTGTAACGGAGGCCCTCAGATTGACCTAGTTTGTGCCCATGCAAGTACACCATAAAATGGGAGATTTAATGCATGAAAATGACAACTATTCTATATGATTGCAATGCATAAGAGGAAATTAATCTAAATGATAACAATGCATGATTATTCTATGAAAGGAAATATGAATCTAATCTACATGAATAGCCATGGATGCAAGAAGAAGAAGACAAGAAGAGACAAATTGCAATATCCAAGCTCAAGTGCTCAAATTCTCCTCCAAAATTTCTCTCCAAACCTGCAACATAACAATAGCATGAAAGTGTTGATTCTGAAATGAGAAGGAGAGGTTTTTCTTAAAAAGAGAAATGGACGGTAGAGATTAAGAGGCAAAAGAAAATAAGCAATGGTGGAGATTAAATCTTGGTTGATCCATGTGCTCATATCTTCAAAAGGCAAAATCAAAGGCTATGATTAAGAGGCAAAAAATCCCACCACTTAGGAGGATGTGTAGAAAAAGGAACTTTATTTATTTTTATTTAATTTATTTCCTTTTTCATCAAAAAGTGTGCTTTAAGTGGGGATTTTATTTATTTAATTAAAAGAGGGGTTTTCTTTTAATTAAATAAATTAGAAGAATTTTATTTAATAAAATGTGAGTAATTTAATTGAATTAAATAAGATGAATTTTATTTAATTAAAAGGGAGATTAAATCTTTTAATTAAATAAAAATGATCAAACCTTAAGAAATATTGAAATAATTGAATTAATTACGATTTGATCAAGAAAATTGATTTGAATTGAAAATGTTGTAAAGCATTGATTCAGAAATTTGATAAATTGATAAATGGGGCCCATAGTTTAGGAAACCATTTAAGGGTGCATACACTATGAAGGTGCTCCGAGCCCACACTAGAGGTAATGTGCTCTGTTCGAGTGTCATGAGCATCCTCTAACTGTGAAGCATCAAATTTAGTAATATATTTAGTAATATATTATGTAAAGTACAAGTGTACACATGCATGCTTAAACCTATGTGTATATATATTTAAAACTTACATGACCACTAGTAGGTGCCATATGAAGATGCTCTGACCCCCACACTAGAGGTAATGTGCTTTGCTAACTGTGCCTTCAAAATATTATACATTGAACAAACATCAATACACACAGATCTATAATTAATTGTTCACTAAAACTCCTGGAAAGGAGAAAACAAAACTTTATATGCCTGGGTCTCAGGACCAAGAGGATCATCAACATGGTCCACCATCATATCATCAACTGAAACATCATCACCCACACCACCTCCTATCCTGAGGGTCTTTAGTAATGAAGAGTTTAGGGGTGTGTGTAGCTGGGAGGGGACTGATGTAGAGCCTGAAGCACCAGGAGGAAATAACAAATACATAAATGATCCAATATCACTGCTAGACTCCACCTGACTCAACCTATGCAACTGCTCATCAAATGTGTCTAGGCCCTCAGTTGTGATGCGTACATCTTCAACTTGTATACCTGGCTATGTAGCAGCAGACTGATCAATGGGTGCAGAGCGCTCTGCAAAGTGCTGTGAACTATGTTCTGCCTGAGTAGATGGTGCATAGCGCTTTGCAGAGTGCTGTGAACTATGTTGTGCCTAGCTAGATCCATCATGTGTTGGTGGAACTACAGGACCCCGTGCAACTGATGATATCTCTAACTGAATGTGTTGGGATACTCCGCATGTCTGCAATATAAGAATAGGACTGCAAGAGATCCTCCAAAAAGTAAAGTGCCACATCCAAATGACAATGATGGCTAGAAAGTGCTTGTATCTCTCCAAGTAGAGGAAGACCAAAAGATCTATATGTCTCATCACTAACCCCTGCAGTAGACTAGATGAAACCTCAATGGACGATCTGCCTTGACTCAATCTAGTCAAAATATATCTTCCCTCTGTATCTGAAGTGATGGAGGTGGCTGCAGATGTGATCTCACCTATAATGTCCACTACTCCCCTCTAGGAAGCAATGACCACTCTATCTGCAGTAACAGCCATCACCGGTGCCATTGTCGAAGTCTTGTGCCCAACTAGCTCTCTATGAGTACGTACAACCTGATCATCCCTACGATACTGATCACGGTCAAAAACTCTACCGTGCCCCTACTTGTAATATCTAGGTAGATCTAAATAGTTGACCCTAAGTCCCAAACGGAGCTCAGCGTACAACTTCTGTGCAAAATATAATAGAATTTGGTCGTTATTCGGATAACGACAATGTGCTGCAAGAAAATAAGGGTATATCATGCATGCAATCTAAGGAATCCTACATTGTGTAACCTGACAAGCCCTCACCTTGGTCTTCCCATCATAAAATGAGAAGACCTCTCGTTTGATGATTTCCTTGAGGACACGGTTCTGGACCATCTCTAAGGAAACATCACCCGATACCTCAGCTCTCAACTCTCAAAAAATAGTATCTATAACCTGTGGCATGAAAGAAGAATGGGATCTCAATCTAGTAGTCATGTCCTCCAAAATCCTCAATATAGTAGCACAAATATCTCTATATATGCCATCTGACTCCTAAGACATGTAGATGTTCTCTCTAAGTTTATCCATCTCTATCTGAGCTGTCAGAAAAATACTCACCAAATCAGGAGTGCAATGTGCATCTTGAGCTGGTACATCATGGACATGTACATCCTGAGTGGCCATCAAGATGTAACATGTAAATGAAAGCTAAGTGTTAATAATTAAGTACTTGATTACAGTGTGTAAAATGGAAACAAATATAGATGAATTTATATAAAATGATAGTTCTTACTTGGGGTCCTATTAGGTCTTAAGGGTCCTATTACCCATCTTAAGGGTCCTTGGATGTACTAAGGGGTATTAATAGGTCATATTAGGTCAAGTAAGTCCAGTTTTGTTAGACCTCTTAATGGGTCCTATTAGGTAGATTAAGGGTCCTATTAGGTCTTCATATCTACCTATTATGTCCTATTAGGTCCTATTAGGTCTTCATGTCTATTAGGTCCTATTAGGTCTTCATGTTAGGGAACTAATGTTAAAGTTTATGTTTCAGTTTCATGTTAGGGTTAATTTGTTAGAGTCTTGAATGTTAGGGTTCAATATGGTTAGGGTTTCATGTTAAAGGGTTCAATATGGTTAAGCTTTCATGTTAGGGTTTCATATGGTTAAGGTTTCATGTTAGGGTTAATGTTAAGTTTATGTTGATTTATGTTTCAGTTTTATGTTAGGACCTTAATTTTTTAGAGTTTCATGTTACCTGGTTTCATGTTAGGGTTTCATATCCAGTTAAGGTTTCATGTTAGCCCGGTTCAATATGGTTAAGGTTTTATGTTAGGACCTTTCATGTTACGACCTTAATTTGTTAGAGTTTTGTGTTAGGGTTTCACATCCAGTTAAGGTTTCGTGTTAGGGTTCAATATGGTTAAGGTTTTATGTTAGGGTTTCATGTAACCTAGTTCAATATGGTTAAGGTTTCATGTTAGGATTAATACATTACAATTTATGTTTCAGTTTCATGTCTATGGTTAATTTGTTAGAGTTTCATGTGTTAGAGCTCAACATGGTTTTAAGGTTTCATGTTAGGGTTTAATATGGTTAGGGTTTCATGTTAGGGTTAATGTTAGAGTTTATGTTGATTTATGTTTCAGTTTCATGTTAGGACCTTAATTTGGTAGAGTTTCATGTTAGGGTTTCATATGGTTAGGGTTTCATATCTAGTTAAGGTTTCATGTTAGGGTTAAATATGGTTGTAAGGTTTTATGTTAGGGTTTCATGTAACCTAGTTCAATATGGTTAAGGTTTCATTTTAGGGTTAATGTTAGAGTTTATGTTGATTTATGTTTCAGTTTCATGTCTAGGGTTAATTTTTTAGAGTTTCATGTTAGGGTTCAATATGGTTTTAAGGTTTCATGTTAGGGTTCAATATGGTTACCTGGTTTCATGTTAGGGTTCAATATGATTAAGGGTCCTAGGTATAGATTAAAGAGTTCTAATAGGTCACCCTCCTATGTTGTAAAGGGTATACTTGGGTTCTTAAAAAGGTTTAAATGTCAATGTAGCCCGATCCTAAAGGGTCCTAAGGTACATGTACTACTTGGGTCCTTTAAGTGTCTTAAAGTGTACTAGGACATGTACTAAGGCATGTAATATTTTAATAGATTTAACTCTACATGAATAACATATATCCATACATAAAGTTCTAAAACATATACATGTACATAATTTAGAGAGAGAGAGAGAGAGATTCCTAATAAATTTACTAACTTTAAAAGCAATTTAAAAACAAATATTTTTAATTTCTAAAATTTTTGTACTATGGTTTTCTATCATTTTCTAACATGTACTAAGTTACAATTTTTTATAACATTTGCTAACATTCTAATTAAGGTTTTCTAATTATAAATAAGTTATAATTTTCTAATGTTTTCTAATGTTTTATAATATTTTCTAATGCTTACTAAGTTACAATTTTCTAATATTTTCTAATGTATAGTAAACTTTACAATTTTCTAATGTTTACAAAGTTACAATTTTATAATATTTTCTAATGTTTACTAAGTTACAATTTTATAATATTTTCTAATGTATACTAAAATTTAAAATTTTCTAATATATACTAAGTTATGTAATTTTCTAATATTTTCTAATGTATACTAAGTTACAATTTGCTAATATTTTCTAATGTATACTAAGTTACAAATTTCTAACATTTGCAAACATAAATATACTATGATTTTTTAATGTTTTCTAATATTTTCTAACATTCTACTATGATTTTTTAACATACTACTATAATTTTCTAACATATTCTAAAATTAAACTATCATTTTCTAACATTTCTACAAACTAAATATTATTTAAAACAAATAATTAACTAAAATAAATATTTAAAACATACAATTTACAATAAAAACTGAGAAAAATGTGTGTACCTGATACTACTAACAATCACAAGAGGTTGAAACAATGAAAAAGCTCGAGAGCTGCTAACGTTGTAGTGGTTGTCACTGGTTTGCTCTAAGCTCCGGGCCCACAAAATCTCAAAAAGTGAATAGTAAAAATGAAATGGATACTCAGAAATTTATACAAATTTTGGAAAAAAATGGCTTCACGCAAAGTACCCTACATGGGGTACTTTGAGCAAAGTGTCGGCTTCGCGCGAAGTGCCCCACGTAGGGTACTTCACGCGAAGCCTATTAGTCACTTCACGCGAAGTGTCGGCTTCGCGCGAAGCCACCAAATTTTTTTATTTTTTTAGAAAGTCTGAAATCCTTCATCCCAAAAAGTGGGACACACTATTGTGATTTCACCCAAGTCTTCCTAGTGAAGTACTGCAAGGCCTCGGGCCAAAGCATCGACTGGAGGAAGTTATAAGTATTTCTCTTGAACACACAACTAATACTCTAAAGGGACATAACAAACATCCTAGGTCTCAGGAATGCATCTCTTCATGTTAGATTCCTAGGAATGCCATTGTTTGTAGGGGTTAAAAAAGTTAGCTACTAAGAAAATCCAATCAATAGATGTAAAAGTAAAATGGAAACTTGGAAATATAGGTGGCTAAGTTCTAATGGCAAGTTATTGATGACCAAAGTTGTCTTATCAATAATATATGTGTACTCCATGTCATATATGAAACTCCTCAAGGTAGTAGAAGATGAATTAATTCAAATAATGAGATTATTCTTTTCGAGTGGAATGAGAGAACATACTAGATTTCCTATGGTTTCATGGGATACATTTGTTCCCCAAAAGAGGATGGAGGAGTTCGACTGAGACAACTAGAGATAATGAATCTTTCTATGGGGCCTAAACTAGTTTGGAATATGTATGCATATGGACACTATAAATTTGTCCAAATTTTGTGCCAAAATTACCTAGATTCGAATGAATATTTGCAGATTTTGACAACTACAAACCCACCTAAGGGAACAACCATCTAGAACTACATGCTAGAATGCGGAGACATTGTAACACATCATGTTACTTGGGGAATTTGGAATGGATATTGGGCTTCCTTCTAGATAGATTCATGGGAAGGAGAGAAATGATTAACTAAATTCTCTAACCTAGAAACCGTCAAAGATAAAATTCTGAGAATGTGGGGAATGAAATTCAATGATTATGGGATACTAGTGGAGTAGAATGGGGTGTTGGTATGGGAATGACGAACTCTTGATGATATTAATGCTCCTAAAATTTAAAATAATGTACAAAGTCAACTATTAAAGGAAAGATGGATCATGCCAATGAATGAAGAGGATGTCATCCAATGGTTTAGGACAAACACTAGGACATACAAGAACATCATACCCAAGGCTGGTGTATTCACTTGGACAACATTGCAAAAAAAAATATTGACTCAAGATCGGTTATAGAGAATGGGGATTCATGGCTACTTCATGAACAAAATGGACCTGCAATGTCCACTCCCCAAATATATTGAGAACTAGTTTAACATGTGGCCCAATATTTGGGAAGAACTAGAAGATAATGCCTTCCCCAATTATTTGGGAATTGTGGAAGGAAAGGAACAAGTGGATTTTTTGAGGGGAATGTATGGATGCTATGGACTTATGCCAAAAAAATTGACGGAGTAGTGATAAAATTAGTCAACAATGCAACCAAAAAAATATCAGCCAAGAATAGTACCTTCATAAACTAGAATGATCAAATGCACAAGATCTTCAAAGGTCTCAAGATACTAAAGATTGAGGGTATATCTTTGAACCCAAATGTAGATAACTAAAGGGATAATGGATTGCACCTGAGCATAACTAGATAAAAATAAAATTTGATAGAGGTTCCAGGGGAAATCCTAGTCCCAACAACATTGGATGTGTGACAAGAAACTGGGAAGTACAAATCATTGTTGGAAAGTGACAATGCAAGCAATTATTATTTTGTCATTGTTGTCAAACCTTAACTGGTGAGACTATTGTTATCTATTTGAGTACCATATCCACTTTTGATGAAGAAGATTTAACAAGAAGACCAAGTGAATGGTTGAGTTAAGGAAAATAAAAGGGTACTTGATCAGTTGGCACTCTAGCAAAGTAATTAGCTGTTTATCTCTCAAAGATAGTTTTTTTGGTTGTTTTGTGCCGAGCAAGTTTGGCTTGTGCTACGCAAAGTTGCTTGTGCCGAGCGAAGTTGTTTGTGACGAGCAAGTTTGTTCAGTGCCGAGCACCAGTGAAATTGCCGAGTGGAAACAGTGATGTTGGTCGACTTACAGTAATTGGATTAATGATGAGATTTGAGATCTCTGGCCGACTTAGTTAATTTTGTTGGGATATGTAAAGTTAATTAAAGATTGATCCACGTCATTTAATGTATGGGTAACCGTAATTAA
>MU223693.1:160263-205193 GCA_018584345.1 Thuja plicata | reverse complement strand
TCGCTCTCACTTTCTGAGCTTCTTCTGAGTTCTTCACCTTTTCACTTTTTGCTTCTACTTTGTATCAGGTTCTTGCATGCAGGTATATTCGGGGTCTGTGGATTTGCATGTTTGCAATTCCAACAGTATTAATATAATTTATTTAAAATAGATCAATTATTCGAAACCTAATCAATCTAATCAATTTCTAATTTCAATAAATAATTTAGAAAAATTACACTTGTAATTTTCTAACAAAGTATCTTGATCTAGAAGCTTTAATAAACCTGAAACCAAACTATGAATCTAGTATAATGTAGAGACCTTGGAAATAGTTTGAAACCTAATCAATATAATTGAGCAATCTAATCAATTTATTAATAAATCTAAACAACCTTAATTGATCTAGAATCAATCTTATCTAGTCAATTGAAAAAAGTATTGAAAGGTCTAATCAATTAAAATTCAAAACCTAATCAATATAAATTCAATCTAATCAACATACCTAATCGACTTCATACCTATTATGACCCCTTAATCCATATATCTAGGTTCAATCATGTATTTCAAATCATTTATAGTCTACTTCAAATATGATTTAAGTACGCACGAGCTAGATCTATGAAAATACATTAAAAGCCTAAGTTAGCTCCTAATACATGTAGTCTGGATCCTCTCTATCCTTTATTATCTCCAAAAAAATTTAATGTTCCTCAATAGTCAACTTCCACTTTTGGTTTCCACGTCCTTTTTTTGCCACAGTCTCAAACTGTAACTTTTTCGCTATAACCAAGTGGCACTATAATGTAGAATTCTCTGTCCAGGCATGCATTCAATAAATTAAACTCCATTTTTGTTGATCTTAACTTGTTGATAATAGGTGCCTTCAATAACAATTGAACCAGTTGGATATTGTTGTCCATCACCATCAAACACTTTCTTGTGGCAACTTGTATTTTTCTTTGGTGCATCTTAGTAGATAATAATCTACACCTTCTGCATTCTTGGGATCTGCAACCACAACAAAAATATCACCTACAAATGTAAAAAATGAATCATGCATTTAAATTAATAACAAAACTTTAAGTTTGGACCACTAAAATTTGAAAGTCGCTCAAGTAAACCTAATAAATTATATATAAACTATAAATAAAAAACATATATGTGTACATGTATGTCAGTGCATGCACGTGTAAGAACTAAATCAGAAACATGTTCATAATCATCTGAATATATAGGATCATGGATGTCTATGTCATTGTCATCATCTTCATAAGGAGACATTCTTATTAACTCTTTCTAATCCCATTGTGAAACATATCCATTTGCAATATTAACACATTGCCTCATTATGTTGTTGTTAACACAAGCTTCACAAAAGCATGTTTAATCTCTTAGTTAAATCACTGGAGGCTTGTGTTATCTTGTAGTCATCACTTGATGTAAACTTCTAGTACCAACAATTGATTGACAATTGTAAGGATTAGATCGATTGTTATCTGGATAAACTATGTATATTTTAAAAAAATTAGTCAGATCTTAGTTCAATTATCAAAAATGTGAAATGCATGTACATGCTATATATGGACCCAACTTGAACACATGTGACCTATAATTTAATTTTTAGAATTTGAGTTTGAAAAATGAAAATTTTAAATACCTATCACTTCCCAAAAGTAATGTTTGTTGTATTTTGTGCCTCGAGTAGAGAAATGATGTCAACGTCATTGAATAATTTTATTTACATTCTCTAACATGTTACCTAGATCTATATAACAATCTAGTTACATAATTAGTTTATTTATAGAAAATGAAGATTAAAGAACATGTACATACTATACTCAAAACAAGTTGAATATCAAATGCACATGTATCTTGAAGTTCATGTTGTCAGAGTGCATGCTTCACACATGCTCCCACTCCATCATGCTCTCCTCTTCCATGTCGAATTTCAAAGAAGTTCCAAAGAAAATCAACATTGTGTCTAGCATGTTGCATGCCTAACCAATTAAAGGATTTTGCAGACTTGAATTAACCTGCAATGTCAAGTTATAGACACATGTACACACACATGAACATTTAACTTATATATATAAAACCATGTAAAAAATAAAACTATTATAATTTATCTAATAGAATTGAAAGACTAAAATCAAATAATGTACTTACCCACACACCCATTAGACCAAATAGATAGTTTTGTGAAGCATTTATTCCGTGATTTGTATTATTGTCAAAAAAACATGCCGAAACAATGAGTCATGTAGCTCCTATCATGAACCTGATCATCACTAATATAGAAATGAACCTCATCAATGATAATGCCTTCATTTTGATCTATAATTTATATCCCATCCAAATAGAATTATGCATGTCTATAGGTCACATGTACAAATATTGCAACTTGCTCAGAATGATAATATTGACTTTAGAGCCCTGATTTAGGCGAAAATGTATAGTTCTCCACAAAATATACAACTGAAAGAATACAACCAGGTGGGAAACAATTTTTGGAAT
Organism: Thuja plicata; assembly: GCA_018584345.1. Lineage (NCBI taxonomy): Eukaryota > Viridiplantae > Streptophyta > Pinopsida > Cupressales > Cupressaceae > Thuja > Thuja plicata. The sequence goes on along the minus strand of MU223693.1, from coordinate 202,697 downwards.
CACGAAATTTTTTAGCTTGCCATCGTGCACCATGACAATGTTGGATATGTGGATAAATCATATATCAAAATTTGTCCATGAACTGAAGGTATGGTAATTCACTCTCCTTCAATACAATTTTTTTTATTCTTGTCTTGTCTTCGTTTGGTATCTCTCATATTCAAATCTCTTCCACTGGACTGGTGTTGTAACATCAGTATTATCAAATTGTAAAGGAAATTTCAGTAAATTTCCACAAACATTGCATTCATTTTTTATACACTAGACATTGAATTCATCTAATTCTTTTGATTTATCACATAGAATGGAGTTCACAAATTTTTTTGTACTTCAAGGAACCATATCTAGATTAAGTACTTCCATAAGTATAAGTGAAACTCAACATGATTTTGAAAACAACATGTTTCACGAACCTTAATTATGCGTACAAAGCAAGGGCGCAACATCTCAAACATTCTCTAACCTATTTTCACATCTCAAAATTCTTGTTTGAATGCTTCAAATAGTTCACTTTGTGTAGTATCGACAAAATGTTTTGAATGTGAAATCTTTATACTGGTCTCTTCTTCTTTCATCTGTATAGTGTCCCTTCTATTGGAAGAAACACGAGAGTGGTTGGTCCAAAATTCAATGACCCACCTTCTTACATCTTCAAAAATTATATCTTTTCGAGGAATTCAACAAATTTGTACCCAATTCTTTTCAATGTCCATATCCAACATATCTCTCTTCCTAATATATCTCTAAAAAGTTCTTCGAGATACCTTGAGTAAATCAGAAATTGCTCGAACTTGATTTATATGTGTCAATATCTAACTGGAAATCATAGTCATCAACGCTCTTCGAGAAGCATTTGAATCAATTCCTCCATATGTCATGTTAACAACGTTCAATGCATATTGTAAAATTTCAATTATTATTTGTTTTACTTGACCTCCTGCACTTTCCCTAATACCAACACCCAACAAATCCAAAACCAGAGCCACTTCTCTTTTCCTGAATAACTTTGCAAATAATTGTGCTTTTCTCACCAAAGATTTATCCTTAAAATATTCGTTCCATGTGTTTTTGAGATGCAATTTAATAGTGCTTTCAGGTACTAGGTTCTCCGATGCAATTTGACTGATAAGTGATTCCTCATTCACCTCCATCAAATTTTGCATTGTAGGATAAATATGTATACCTCAACTACTACCAATATCCTCCCCTAGTTGAGTTGAACCTTCTTCAACATCGATAGGTTCTTCTTCAACATCGAATGGTTTCTCTTTGATAAGTTTTGTATGATCTTTCATTTTTTCACGCCTTTGATGATCATATTTCCTTGTTCTAGTCCCTTTAATTGCCATTGCTCAAAGAGAAGCAAGAAAAACAATTCTTTAATCCTTCATGACTAAAAAACTTGCCTTCACACTCCTCCGGAAACAAAATTCATTTGTAGCTTCCTCGAAAAAATGCCTCCTAGCTTCACAAATCCCTTATATTCTTAAATAGGAATGAAATTCACAATTGTATAATTTATTTTAAAAAAAATTTATATATATATACCCTTCTCTTTGAAAGGGTGGATCATCCATCTAACCGATCGCAGAGGGGTCGACCCTAAGGGGACTCACCTTAGTAGGAATCAACCTAGTCTGACTGGGCCAATTTAGAATCGGCCGAGTCTTCCTAGGTGGTATGCCATGTTGGCAGCCAAACCCCCAAAAACATAAAAAAACCATAAGCTTGCACTTTTGTTGTTTTGTTCTCTACTCAAAATAGAAAATGTCAAAAAAGTAAAAGTACCATTTTCTAGATCTCAGAACTAGGATTCTCGGCATATAAATTTTATATTGTTTCAATTACAAAATGATGAACACATTTACGAAAAACTACATCTAGGTATATTAAGTTTTGAGAAGTCGTTGATTCGGAAAGTGTAAAAAAATGCTAAATCAATTCAGAATTTTTTTTAATTCATATACAACACTAGAAAAGAGAGTTCTCTTAAAAAATATGTAATTTATTTTGTTTTTGGTATGTTTCGATAGGGGAAAAGTGGTGGGAGATAAAAACTGTTGATGTCAGGTAAGTTCAACTTTGAATACTTATAACGAGAAAACTCTAGATCGAAAACACTTTTTTTTCTGCACTAGCTATATATGTCATCTAAAACATATTATAAAATTGGAGGAAAAAATAATGTTTTACTTATAATGACTTGGCAAGAAGTAAACCCCTTGATTTGCTGTATTTTTCAGGAAACGTAAAATAGACCTAAAAATTTCAAATAACATATTAATTTTTGTTCATTTTAAAAAAAAAAAATTATAGGCATAAAATTCATTCTATTTCACACATTTCATCAGTTTACATCATCTTCAAATTCTCAACAGAAATGTAACTTTTACAATTTTGGTGGTGTTAACCTTTTCCTTTGTAAAAGGGTGACAACTTATTGTGCTTTTGCCTTGAGATTATCGACAAAATTTCAGGATCGGCTTGGAGCGTAGCATGTTTTGTCCAGACCTATCCTACACCCGCTCGAGTTCATTTTGTTTAGCTGATAGTAGATCTAAAATGAAAATATATTCATATGTTTTTTGTTTGGTCGACATAAAGGTTGTATATAACAATTCTTCGTATATAATTACAAGTACACCAAGTATTTGAAATATGCTATTTTTTGTATTGTGATGCTATGTATTGTGCAACTGTACCATTTTTTTCAGTCAAGGCTCTATATCCTTCTTTAGCATTATAATTGCCTAATTTGGTTTCATTCCAAATTATTTTATCTTCTTCTTCTCTAAAGGCAAGTAATCTATTTTCCAAAATACATGCATTTTTTTCCTTGAAGAGCTACCCACGAATAATATTATAGAATTAAAGGTAGTCGTGGAAGGATTAGAATTATGTAAGAAATTAGGATTTAGAGGGATTGAAATAGAAGGTGACTCAACCTTAACCATCAATGCTCTTAGAACCAGGCAGTCTCTTAACTGAAGATTTCAATCTCTTCTAGATAAAGCTTTGGAATTACTAAACTTTTTTTAGAATACAAATCTTAATCATATTTTACAGAGAAGGGGATGTTATATTAGACAGACTGGCCAATATGAGGGAAGATGGATTGATTGCTGGGAAGATTAATGATAGATAATTTTCAGTCATCACTTTGTAAAATTGAGTTGCAATAACTGGAAAGATAGTCCATGGATAATGGGGTTAAGTTTAGAAAAAAGATGTTGGGAATTTTGTATGGAATTTCAAATTCAAGAAGCATTTTTGAGGGAGGATACCTTAAATGTATATAGTTTCCTTTATGGCCCGGTGGATGAGAAATATCTTCTATATAGAACTATTGGAAAGTAGATTTTTTTGTAGTGTTAAGGGAGGGATACCTTAATTGTAAATAGTATTTATTATGGGAGCAAAAGAAATTATTTTATGTATAGATATGTTGGAAAGTGGGTTTGTTTGTTGTGTTATTTCAATTTTGAGTTGCTCATTATGAGTAGTAGTTGAATTGTCCCCTTCAGCTGCTTAAATCCTTAGGCATAGAGCGTTTATATTGTTACAAAGTTGGTGTCTATTGAAGCTATCACACTTAAATAAATATTTTTGAAAGATGTGGGAAACAATTAAAGACATAAAAAGGTCGTTAGAAATTTCTTTTCTACCACCCTGTGCCAACTCCTTTATTTATGGTTGGAAAGTTTACATGCAATTGTGATAGCATTTATGGTAGCAAAATACATTTGCATCAAGATGGTTGGAGTGGACCAGAGGGAAAACGGATAATGGAAGGTGTATTGGAGAAGCCAAATTTTTCAGTATGCTAATAATTGCTGCCAAACTAGTAGGAGAAAAATACTTACCAATTTTGGTAAGCATGAGAGTGGAAGTTTGAATTTAGATGTGACGGATAATAGAAGAGTTAGATAAAAATGATGGACAATTTGGTGCTAAGGGAAATGTCAGGAAAATAGAATTTGACATCATTACAAATCTCTTAAATAAATTTTGATATTGTTTTTTTCAATGTTGTCCTTTGAATATGATTAAACCCTATGTTAAGGCGTAGTTTATTGGGCTTGTAGGTCATTACAACAAGTTTCATCTATGCAGGAAAGACTAATTTTAGCAGAGAGGAAAGTAATATAGCTCTTTAACGACATTAGTAATGAAATAGAAAAAAATGAGAAGTGTTGCAGAATGTCTAGAGGGAGAGGAGAAAGGAAAGGTTTAGAGAAAGGAATTAAGAACCCAATTTTTGAAGCAGGGAGCTAGAACCATGGCGTCTTCAATATTATTCAAAGTGGAGAGGCCTAAAAGAAAGGTTGTTTTTTTTAGGACCAATGACTGAACAGAGAATGCAAGAGATTCTATTGGACTTGCATATAATGTTCATCAAAATTGTTTTAGGGATTCTAGACATAGATTTTAATACAACAGATCATAAATATAGGGTGAATACGAAGATTGTAGTTGTGTTTCTAGCCATATCACTGCATGTAGGTGTGAGAAAAATGATTGCAGAAAAAACTTTGTAGAAATATTTTTCATATGGAGTTTTTGATTGACATGACCAGAATTCTTAAAAATATTAATGATAATCTTACGATCCTGAGATAGAGGGATTATGACATATCAATCATTAATGGCCATCCTCCTAAGAGATACCCAATATTGGAGATTGACAACCAAAGAGCATTCAGGAGCATAAGATTTGGTATTAGGTAGAGGATTGATTTTTTAATGAATCTATTTAAGCTTTGACATATTGAGGGGCCAAGTTGGGTATGAGATTTCCTTAGAGAAGAAAATTTGGTGGGAGAAAATGAAGGAGATCAGAGACTGCTCAACATGGAAGCAAGTCTCCTAAGTATTTTTGACACCTAAGGTCCTACGTCATAGGATATCGAAGAGTGGGATCCGGATTGGAGTGTTGAGCATGTAGCGTTAAAAAGACAAGAAGAAGTAAGGAGAATTCAGGAGTAGAGAGGTCAGTCTACGGTCTTCATGAAAAGAACCATGGATATAAAGGTTGTTGTTAGTGCTGCCGCTGGGAGCAGGAGTGGTAGAGGAAGAGGATGTCGACATGGATGGGGTGGCTAGAAAATATTTTCCAGAAGCCAAAGATAAGAATGCTTAATTATTATTTTTTAAAATTCTGATAGCTAGCTTCTTGGTTTGAAAGATGGCTTTATGCATTCTCAGAAAGTTGGTATTTGATCACTCATTTTGTTCTTTGAGTGAATAGTTTGTTGTAGTGGTTTAAGCACTGCTTTCGTCAGACTTTAGCTGCAATTTTACTATGCTTATCTTAGTTAGTTTTATTATGCTTTTCTTAAAAACACTCTTTTATTTTGTATATGTTGAACATATTATTATTAATATATTTCTAGTTCTAGCCTATTATCGATTTAAAAAAAAAATTAATATGACTAAAATAATAAACAATAAATTTAAATATTACCCTCAATTTCTTATGAGCACATTATTTACACCTCCTATAAATACAAGTACTAATATACAATATATCTTGGAAATCAAATACATAGGCCAAAATATGTTTGGATAGGATGACTACAACTTGAAAATGTAAGTGAACTTTTTATTAATGTCAAGAGGTACTCCGAAATTTATATTTAAGCGAATGTTTTCTTAGTGACAAGTTGTATGCTACAATGACAAGAAAAAGTGAGGTGCACTAACATTAGTGTATTAACAAAAATTCTTATCAGTTATCTTAAATTCCTCAACAATAAATATATTAATACTTAAAACTAAATATTATAGATCCAAAATAAACAACACATAGAATTATCTCCATATATTTAACAAATATTATAATTCTAAAAAATAAATAAAATAAATATATTTAAAATATCTAGTTTAGTTAAATCCTCAATTCCAAATAAATCCAAACAGTTTCCTTAAAAGTATTTCAAAAAACATTGTTCAGGAATGTCAGATCAACTAGACCTTATTAACTATTGCAACTATTAGGCACATTATAAATATCCCCAACTTGTCAATTACAATGTAAGGTTGAAGATATTTTGTCGACCTTCAGACTAAATAGTGTTATCATGGCTTGCCATCCTCCTTAGGAGATGTTTCTTCGATGGATTGAATGATCTGAAAACGTAGTTTCCTGAGTTAGCATTTGTATGAATATTTTCAAGACTGAACAAATTCAATATAATTTTGATCTTAATCATACCTGATCCTCCGGTTTGTCACTCAAAGTTTCTGAAACAGATTTATTTTGTGTGAACAGATTTTGCTCTGCATAGAAATTGCATGCACGTTCATCATTATGCCTAGACTGCACTTCTTCAAATACATCTGTTATTTCCCTTTCTGGATCTGTGACAGCCATTCTTGTCAGCATGATATGCAATGATCTTCAACAACATATAAATAAAATCAAAGATCTGAAATGAAAACAATGGTCATAACTATGAAAAAATTAATCTGTTCAAGGGGAAAGAAAACAACCATTTCTATCATGTTCATGAAATGTATCATTAGTGCTGCATATTTCCTTCAATACACACTTTTTTGATCTGTTTTGAACATCATGATAGATGATAGACTTTTGTGATTCACTTTCACTTTCACTTTCACCATTGGAAAACCCAGATTCAACTTCCTGTGCACAAATCACCAATCTCTTGTGTTCAAGTACAAAATCATCGAATTTCAATCAAAGAAGAAATTGAAAAAGTTGGATATTTATAAGGCACATCACAATGGCACAGGGTTAAAACCCAGACAAAACATAGCAAAGACAAAAAATTGTCAAACTTTTTTTTTTCAAATTTACTAAATTATTGATTTTTTTGCAAATTTTTGGTATTTTTTTACTACAAAATATACAGATCATGAAGACCAAATACTGAAAATTTCGCACACACCACCAATCTTCTGTGTTCAAGTATAAAATCATTGAATTTCAATCAAAGAAGAAATTTAAAAAGTAGGATATTTGTATGTATAATTGTCCTTCTGATAAAGAGCTGAGAGAAAGGCTTTCTCCATGGACTTACTATACAAGCTGTGTTTTTCATTGGTCCATGATGATTCTGATATTCTACTCGGATCCTCCAATTGTAAAAACATACTAACTTTTAATATATATTAACTATTAAACACTAATCTATGAGACCAAGCAAAACAATTAAAACCATATAAAAATTAGAGAAGATGGAAAAAACTGTACAATAAAAAAAAAAAATGATAGACTTTCATTTTACCAGGTTGGCATGTTGGAAATGAATCCCTGCTTGCTCATTATTCTTTCTCATGCTTTGGGCATAAAAACTCACGGCTTGAATGCTCAAATAAAAACTTTTCTCACTATCAATCCAGCCATTTATAGCACCCAAAACTTTTGTGTTTTGTAAGGGCTCGTTTGGTGCCAGGCATTAACTTATACAGAATAGGCCTATTCCAGAATAAGGACCTATTCTCGGATTAATTAATCCCAAAAATGAAAGCTGGAATAAGGTATTCTACGTTTGGATCCCATATTGTAGAATTGGAATAAGGATTATTTTTCATTTTTTAATTAATTTGAATAATATGTATTTTTAACTTGTGTACACATATACACATACACATATACAGACATATACATGTGTGTATACACACATGTGTATACACACATGTGTATACACACATGTGTATACACACATGTGTGTATATACACATTTATGTGTATATACACACATGTATATACACATGTGTGTGTGTATACACACATGTATATACCTACATGTATATACAAACATGTATATACACACATGTATATACATACATGTATATACACACATGTGTATATACACATGTGTGTGTATACACATGTATATATACATGTGTATATATATACACACATGTGTATATGTGTATATATACACATGTATACACATATACACACAGACACACATGTGTGTGTATACACACACATACACACATATACACACATTTGTGTACATATACACACATACACACGTGTGTTTATACACACATACATGTGTGTGTGTGTATACACATACAAGTGTGTATCCATGTACACACATACACACACGTGTGTATAGACATATACACACATTTATGTATATATACATACATATACACATGTGTGTATATATATACACATGTGTGTATATATACACACATATACACACCATACATATACACATACAAGTGTGTATCCATGTATACATATATACACACATGTGTATATATATACACACATTTGTATATATACACACATATACACATGTGTATATACACACATACACACAAACCATACATGTGTGTATATATATAGACATATACACACATGTGTATATACACACATATACACACACCATACATGTGTGTATATATACACACATATACATACATACATATATGTATATATACACACATATGTGTATATACACATATACATGTATGTATACATACACACATATATGTATATATACACACATGTGTATATACACATATACATGTATGTATATATACACACATGTGTATATACACTCACACATGTGTATATACACACATGTGTATATACACACATGTATATATATACATCCTTATAGCAATATAATATACATCTTTATAATCACGGATCCCACGAAATATTAAATTTGCTTTTGTAAAAATTGGAATTGGAATTCGAAATTCCAATTCCACCTATTTAGGTGGAAGATGATATTCCCATTTTGGGGGCAAAATGAGAATTTCGGAATTCCAATTTAATTTTTTTCCAAGGACTCAAACATGGAATTTGGCATTATCCAGAATTAGATAATGTCGATTCCGGTCCAATTCCTGCTACCAAATGGGCCCTTAGATATTTGATGTACCAAAATCCCAAAAGCTGAATGATATTTGATTAACTTCGGTGCAAACAAGATACTATTTTTAGCCATTAAAAATGCAAAAATAAAAGTGGACTATTTTGGGACAGAAATAAAAACTGTACAAGTGGAATAATATGCACTGTACAAATGCCAAAGACCCAAGATTTTACCTTAAAAACCCCTGATACCCTTAAATATCTTCACCTAAAGTTCAGGGTTACACCAAGATTAAAATTGATTATTTGATTGTAAAATATCTTAAAGAAATATCTTCCCCTCGTCTATCCAGAGGCCATGCACATATGTATGTGTACGTTAATATCTTGATTTTATCTCAACTCATTTTTTTCTGGCTAATATTACTTGTAGATTCTTTATTAGCAATTTTATTACTTTAAAAATCTTATTTTAAAGTGTTGTAGTTTATTGGTCGAATATAATTGAAAAGGATGATTCTATGTTCATTGATTGAAATCTCATTTTATAGTGTTGTAGTTTATTGGTTGAATATAATTGAAAATGATGATTGTATGTTTCTTAATTGAAAGGACAAGAGAATCATAATTTTAATATAAGAATAGAATCAATAGAAATGGGTTGCAAGTTAAGTACGATAAATTTGGTTTGTGTATCATGGCGTGTGCTCACTAATCACATGCGAGTAGTCAAGTGATTAAGGAATGAACCATTGCCAATAGAAACTTATGTATTATGAAGTAGCTAGTATACCATTTCGATTAATAAATAATTATCAATAATTTAGTAATTGACATAATTATCAAAGTATTATGTTTGTAAGGATTTTATCACATGTTAATTAAATATTTTAAAGTAATTAAATAAATGCAATAAATGGAGTAATAATTAGCTTAGATGATAAAGTTAAGGTCAATTATTACCACAAAGTGTAAGTAAGTACAAAAAATAGGAAAACTAAACAAAATAAATGTAAAATGGGTACTTAGCTTTAATTTTGTTGTAGAAAATGTAAAGAATCTATTTTTCAATACTTTATGTTGCTCCTTTATTTTTGTAATGAAATTACTTGCACAAGAGAAAAATATAATAGAAAATATGTTGCAAATACTTGATGATTATCATCCACTTGGAGGGGGCAACGTTCAAAAGTACACCACTTTAGAGGGGCTACCTCCAATATTTTTCAATGAGAACACAATACACAACATGATGATAATTAGTTAACATTTACCTCTCATATATGTACCATACTTATGTCATTGATACCACCTAGGCTAACCTAACTACTTTTATAATTTTATAACTTAATTAGGGGTTACACTACCCATTATTCAATTGTAAACATACTTAGTCACATTGTAAGCTCGTGTTGTTGTATGTCCCTCCGCTTAAAAGAAACATTATTCCCAATATAGATACAATTGAAGGATGATTTCATCTTCTCATATTACATGAGTTGAACAATGGAAAAATTCTTTCACTTAATCAAACACCCTATAGATTTTATCATTTACAACTTCCTAATGTGTGTCTAAAGAATCCCTCAGGTTGCAACTCTATGCATTGAAGTTATGTGTTAATCAACATATAACTTTATTCTACTATATATGTCTTCTCTTTATACTCATTGAGACTAGAGAATGTTTCTTGCCAAAGCTACTTTTGTTTTTTTATTGCTATAATATTTGGGTATACCCTCAAATAAAAGGTGATGGGTGGTGCATGATCAGTCCTAGCATTGGTTGAATCAATGACCACGATCTATTTTTGAGGTAATCATTTAGGCACATATCGATAAAATATTGAGTGTACATCTATAAGTGCTTTTATATATAGTGGTGTAGAGACCTTTGACTTACTTTCTTATCATCATCCTCCTCCTCCTCCTTACACACCTACATTTATAATAAATTCTAATATTCAAAATGAGTGTTATTGATGATGATACACTTGTTCGAATGATCCACCTTAGTGGGTTATGGGGTTGTCCCATTGGTTGTAAGAATGATAACTTATTAATTTATTATTAGAGACATCTCATTGTCCTTTCATTTTATACTGACTCTATCCATTTATCCTTTTGTTACATACTCTATATTATGAATACCTTCTTCCAAATGGATCACTTTTTCATCTACAAAAGACTAATTTAAATCTAAAGGTCTATAAGATCCTAGCTCTAAATCTACATCCATTTTGATGGGATATTTTACTATTGTGTAAGAATCCTTCCCCCAACCTCTAGTTTGTAGTCCTACCATAATGCTATCAAAATAGTTTTTCTTATAATTTATTGAAAATTATATATTCCTAAAATTCTTTCCCATAATTTCATCATCATAAAATCAAAATTATCAAGTAGATATATTTCCATATAAATTAAATAAATATTTTTCACTTAATTAATCTATTCAATCATGTGGGTTAGGGGTTTAGCTCGATTGGCGAGAGCTTCCTACAATAAAGAACGAGTTCACAAGGTCTAGTTTCCCCTAGTCCACGTGGTATCAGACGATGTGTCATGCCAACATCACTGGCCAGGTTAAAAATTATACCTAATACACCAAAGTTTATATGGGATTCTATACTCGATTCTTGTAGTCTAAAAATAAATAAATTTGTTCAATCATGTGTCTAATGTTTTAATATTTATAATCATGGGAAAGGTCTTGGACCCAAATATAAAGTGGCCAAAACTTAAAGGGAGAAGAGCCTCATGAGATATGAGACTACCAATCATTACAAACAAGAAAAAATTGCACACACCTTAAAGAATAGTAGTAGGCTATAGTAGAAATCAAAGCTAGTAATTAGTAATCTTTCTTAGAACCCTTATAGCTTGAAATTCAATGATGAGGAAATTAATAAAAATTATAGCATCCCCCTTGGTAGTTTTCTTTACATATTTATCTTTTGTCTCCAACATCTTGGCTCTTGTTTTGCTAGCAAGCCCTTCATTCAACCCGGTATCTCTATTATTTAGATTCCTATGATTCTTCTTAGCAGTATCGATGAAAGTAAGAACCTTAGGAATTTTTTTTCTCTAGAGACTTTATCCAATTCTATTGGCAAGCCCCTCGTATATTTTGGTGGTGTTGTTTAGATTCTTATCATTTTTCTAGTGTTAGTTAAATATGTTCCAATTATTTAATTGACTAATTTAACATTTCTCCAATATTAATTAAATAAATTACCTTTGTTTATTGAATTAATTTTACATATTTAACCGTTCTTTTAAAGTTTCAACCTTAATTGAATAGATAAATAAAAATTAATAAATTTAATCATTTCTTGAACATTGTTTCGTAAACAATATAAATACACTGGATGATTTATTTAATTCATCTAAAATTATCCTCTTCATTATTTGAATTAAAATTTATTTAATTAAGCAATCATTTGCATATTCCTTTTTTAGTTTGATTTAAAAAATTAAATTCATTCTTACACAGCTCAAAAGTGTGCAAGGTTCTATAAATAATATTTTTAATCTCCGCCCTTCATCAAAATTTAATCAAATGTAAACCATCTACTCCTCAATTCTTTCCCTAATCATGTACACCAATCATATGATGTCATTTATCACCTTCTAATTGTTCCATAAATGAGGATCAACTCTAACCCTCCATCTCACAAGATATAATTTCATCCATGCATCCAACATGTCCAAAATCTATACATTGACCAATTTTCCAACCATTTTCAGTAAGTATATTGAATGAAAATAGTTATTTTATAGATTTGGGTAACTTCAATGATGAAATAATTGCTTGGAGCACAATAATTAGATAATAAAAGGTTTGTGTGGTAAGAAGTGACTACCTTTTATCATATAATTTACATTTCTGTTTCTTGAGACCAAATATGAATCCTTGATATGCAATATAATTTATGTCTAATGCTTATTTATGACTTGTTTTCTCTGTAATGTAAAATTCCCATTCTATAATTCCTAATGTCGCCATGTACCACTCTAGTTCTTGTAGTCATTTTTTTTTTTTAAAGAATTTTTTGTAGATTTCTATGAGGCCTAGAAAAGTAGGAGGATCCCTCATTCTCCAAATCACATTGGAACATGAGGTCAACAAGAGATGAATATGGTTAATCACCCCTCTATTCAAGGTCCAAGATTACAGAGGGGGGGAGGGGGTGAATCAGTAATCTAACAATTCCAACTTATCATCAAATAACATCTATTGCATGAATAAATAAATCAATGAAGATAAACATTCACAACTGTACAAAACAAAAACACCAATATTTTTCTCTTAGAAACCCAATTGGGAAAAACCAAGTGTGGGGATGACACCCAAAAATAATTCCCCACTCTTCTGAAGTACCCTTGGTTAAGAGCTTAGCCCTATTAGGAGCTTACAAAGTGCTTGGTTAAAAGCTAGACCATGTTAGGAGCCACCTGGTCAAGGGATTTACCTCCAGCCATGTTAGGAGCTTTACCTTGTTAAGGAATTTCAAACCCTAATTAAAGAGTCACCTGGTTAAAGGATTTACAAATTAGACCTGTTAGGATCTAACCGGCTAAGGGATGTTCTTGCAAAAACTATTAGGAATCAACAAGTAAAAGTGATCTGAAAGGAATAACACTCCTCTACTAGTACAGATCCAATTCAAGCTCAATCTCTACTTGGCATGCAGACAATCTCTCTTCTTTCTTCTCTCAATCACACTACTGCATCCATGATCTACACTTGTACATTTCATCATTTTACATATGTATACAATACAAGTTCATTGGGGCATTAACCGCCTTACAAAAACATTTTACAATACTTCCCGCTCAATTCTCAAGCCCTAAAACATAATACCAATCTAGAACTTTTTATAACAAACTTAGGTCGGTCTTCAAATCCATCACACATCAATTTGACAAAGAATTTACTCAAACCACAACACACTCTCAAATGTCCTTGCACAAATTCAAGAAATTCATTCATAATGATCATAGAAATTCAAACTCATCAATCCACATTGATTTTCAATGTCACTAGGATCCCTAGAACACATAACCACTTATCGTAACATGAATCATCACCATTGGTTAAAGATCTGTCTGATTGTTCTAAGAAATTCTTTTACTTTTCACTAAATGATCTTTTGTTCATTAAAACTCTATCTTCTGATCACCAAAACATGATTCGGTCACAAGATCAACCCCATAAGATAGTCAATATAACATATCTTGAACCAAAACACCTAAACCCAAACCTATTTGACAAAATCATCGAATCATTCCTCCTTGGCTTTATCATGTTCTTCATGTTGATCTATCAACCTTCAATCGATCATAACTCACACCATACATATGATAAACTAGTGTGGTCATAGATACAACATCTAGATACATTACTTAGTCTTTCTTTATGATCGCAGATGCTAATTCTTACCACAACTCTAAAGCCAACCTCTTGAACATACATCAACATAACATGCACACTGTCAACCAACAAACACTAAGTTGACATCAATAAAAATATCCTAATTGATCAACCTATCATCAGATCTACATCAAATACATACCATAATATACTTGAATTTATCTCTACATCAGTTATGTCAAAAATCCCCCCTTGGCATTGATGGCAACACCAACAATACCAAGAAAACTAAATACCAAAAATCCTCCCCCTTAGCTAATGCATCTTTGTAGTTATTTGTTCTTGATCTCTGGTTCTCTCATCCTTTACTGAATCATCCTTTACTGAGTCTTCTTCCCCTTTGACAATAATGCAAAAGGCACAATATGCCCAAAAATTCATCTGCTACAACTGTCTTCATCTCTTTTTGACTACTCTCCCTAATGATTAGTCCCCTGATCGTCAATCCATATTGCAAGATATGGAAATAAATCCACTAGATTGATGCACAAACAACATCTTAGTTCTGATCAGGTAGGGGTATAACCCCTAGCTTAACTCTAAGGTAATCAAAAGTATCCTTAGGTAGTGGCGTTGTGAAGATATCTTATATCTTCTCCTTTGTTGGTATATATTCCAGCTTCACTTCCTTCTCCTGCACTTACTCTCTCAGAAAGTGATACTTAATTGCAATGTGCTTAGTATTGGAATTCATTACTAGATTCTTGGAAATATTTATGGAACTTGTATTGTCAAAAAAATAGTTACCAGTTCAGTAATGTTTTCTTTGATACCTTCAATGATCTACTTCATCCATGCAATTTGTGTACAATTTATAGTTTGCGCTACATATTTTTCTTTTGCAGTGGATTGTGAGATACAACTTTGCTTCTTACTTGGCCAAGATACAATCCTTTCACCTAGAAATAATGCACCACCACTTGTGCTCTTTCTCTCATCAATATTTCCTGCCCAATCAACATCAGTAAATACACTCAAAGATAAATCACCATCATGAGCATACCACAAACCGTAGTCAACTTCCCCTTTCAAATACCTAAATATCATCTTGATTAAAACCATCTGAGATTGCTTAGGATTTTCTTGAAATCTGGCCACTATGTCAGCCACATGAGCGATATCTTGTCTACTATGAACAACATACTGCAACTTATCGATCATAGATTTGTACAAAGTAGTATCCACTACATCAAATTCATCATCCTTAAACAATTTACATCCTGTTACCATGGGGGTTTCAACCGGTTTTGTGTCATCCATACCAAAATTCTTGAGTACTTCTTTCACATATTTGGATTGACTGATATATATACCATTCTTTAGTTGTGAAACCTACAATCGAATAAAGAATTTTATCTCCCGAATCATTGACATTTCAAACTCCTTCATTTCTTCAAAAAATGCTAAGATCATCTCACCATTTCCTCCAAAGATTATATCATCTACAAATAATTCAACTAACAACAACTTATCTCCTTCAAATTTTAGGTACACATTACTATCGTCACTTGTTCTATTAAAACCAATCTGAATAAGATAAGAATGTAACCTTTCATACCATGCCCTTGGAGCTTATTACAGTCCATATAGTGCCCTTTTGTAGCTTTCATACCGTGTTCTTGTCCTTTTTCCTTGCAAAACCATCAAGTTTTTCTATATAGACCTCTTCTTCAAGAATTCCATTCAAGAAAGTTGGCTTAACATCCACTTGAAAAACTTTGAACTTCTCATAAGCAGCATAAGCAAGTATAATTCTTACCCCTTATAATCTTCCCACTGGAGAAAACTTCTCTCCATAGTCTAGTACTTCTTCTTGTGAATATCCCTTACATACAAGCCTTGCCTTATTTCTAATCACATCTCCATCTTCATTCAATTTTTTCTTGAAAAACCATTTAGTTCCAATCACATTTTTATCTGCATGTCTGGGAACAAGTGTCCAAGTATCATTCTTCTAAATTTGATCAAGTTCTTCCTTCGTAGATTTTATCCAATAATCATGCTTGATTGCATCCTTCACTGTCTTAGGCTCATACTTGGAAATCAAACAAGTAATTTCTGTGAGCTTTGTTCTGGTTAGAACACCTGCATTCTTATCACCTATAATCTGATTAGCAGAGTGATTTATCTTCACATACCTAGGTATCACTGGTTCAGGTCTAGGAGCTTCTTCTTCTGGTAGTTGAATTACTTCTTCTACATTGTTTTGTTTTGTTGGTTCATGCGCTTACAGTTTATTATAGACAATCCCCTGATCATCTGTTGTCACTTGCTTTCTTGAATCACTAGATTTCTCAGGGTATTCATCCACCTTTATATTTTCACTCTCAATCATTTTTTTATTTCTCTTATTGAAACACTTATATGATTTTCTTTTAGTAGAATAACCCAAGAAAATACCTTCATCACTTTTAGGATCAAACTTGCTTGTGAAATCATACCTCTTAAAGTAACATCTACTGCCAAATACTTTGAAATATTTAGCATTATGTGAGTGACCATACCATAGCTCATAAGGTGTCTTCTCAGTTCCTTTCTTTACTAGCACCCAACTCAGTGTGTAGACAGTAGTACAAATTGCTTCTTTCCAATATATTTTTGGTACTTCACCTTGAATCAACATATTCCTTATAGCATCCACTATGGTTTTGTTCTTCCTCTCTACAACACCATTTTGTGGAGTCATTGGTATAGACATTTGTCTCTTGATTCCATTGTCTTCATAGTACTTAACAAATTATGTAGAAGTAAACTCACCTCCTTTATCAGACCTTAAAATTTTCAAATTCTAACTTGAATTCGTCTAAACTAGTGCCTTGAATATTTTTGAACTTATGGAATGCATCAGACTTCTCCTTCAAGAAAGTTACCTGCATTATTCTAAAATAGTTATCAATAAATAATATGAAATATCTATCACCTAGATAAATTCTTTGTCCAATAGGCCCACAAAGATCAGTATGCACCAAATCAAGTATGCTTTCAGATGAAAAATACTTTCTTTTGAAAGTAGAGCTAGTTAACTTACCCAACTAACATTTTTTACACATCATATTGTATGGCTTGACTAATTGTGGCAATCCTCTAATTGCATTTGTCTTACTTAATTTTATCAAACCATCAAAATTTACATGACATAACCTTCTATACCATAGACAACTATCTTCAACCATTGCAACCAAACACCTGTTCATATTATTATTTATATGGAATAAATTACCTCTAGCCTACCTACCGGGAGAAATCTCATCACCTAAGCTTCCAATTATTATGCATACAACTCCTTTGAATTCCAGTCTTTAACCTTTATACTTTAGCAAACCCACATTCGGGAGATTATGTGTTAGACCATCCACAAAATAAACATCATCTATATTACTCTTACCATTCAAAGAAATAGTGCCTTTTAATTTCACCAAACAAGGTGTATTGTTACCAAACCTTACCGCACTAGGGTGATCCCAAGATAGTGGGTTACACTTTTTTGCCTAAATGGACATTGAAGTCTACATTTTGAAAAAAACTTTTAGATTTGGATGCATATTGTCGTTAAACTGTTTGAAATTAGAAGATGAAGTAAACTAGAGTCTTTTACAATTTTTTTGTCTAGATTCTAAATATATTTTTTCCTTTTCTTTTGAATTTATTTGAATGGTTTTTTTTTTCTCCCATGAAAAATGCTATGTTGTTGAAACGCCATTTTCAAAAATTTACATTGACTTTATAGAGCATAACTTTTTTAATAAAATAGATATCAATGCGCTTCTTTCGAATTTGGTTTTGTAACATCCATATGAAGGGCATTCAATTGGTTTGACAACATTATCATGATTATTGCATATTTTATGAACGTTTGAAGTAGAGTAAACTGTAATTTTGACATACCTTGACTACATAGCTTATAACTTGTGTATTTATCAAAATTCAATTTTTTTTTTATAGAAAGTAAACTCAAAGCCAGAGGGAACATTTTTTTTTCTTTTTTCTAGCATTTTTCATTGAACGTCAAACTTGGAGGTTTATATTTGATAAAAAAAACCTACGTTCGATGCACATCAAAAAACATAGACCTAATTAATTCAAAAATTGTCAAATCTATATTCGTTAGAAATCTCGTTTAGAGTACTTGTGCGATGCACAAGGTAATCTGCTTATTGTTCCATTTGAGCCCTGCGTTTGAGCCCCAAAGCCATGAAAAATTCAGATTTGTGTCAACCTCTGCAAATGGCCCCTAATCAGAGACTTTTAATAGAAAGTAGTTTCGATCAAAACCATTTAGTTTCAATCAAAACTACTTTCTATCGAAACTAATTTCTATAAAAACTACTTTCTATCAAAATTACTTTCTATCGAAATTAATTTCATGATTTGACATTTGTTAACCATTTACCAAAGTAGTTTTCATAGAAAGTCATCAGTTTCCATGGAAAGTTAGAGATGAATTTCGATAGAGGCCTATGTCGGCCTATTTGGTGCCATTTCGGGTTCAGAACGATTACATATAAATAAATATATGTTTTTGTCATCTTATTAATTCAAAAGTTGCAAAATAACTCGCATTTTAGAAAAGAAAGACTTTTGAAATTGAATTTTTTCAAATTTTGTCAAAATTTAGTGGAACAATTTTGCAACTTGTGATGAGAAATAAAAAGAGAGGGCTAAATAAGAGTACACGACATTATTCAGAAGAGACTGAACAAAGACTACGTGAAGAAGCTTAGGAAAGATATTATCATAAGAAACAAGGTATGTCTATATCTCTTTATCTCTCTCTTTGGATATGTTAAGTTGATGGCTATGACTTGTCTTAATGAAACATGTAAGCATGATATTGCAATACCTAATTAGACCTAATTTGATAAAGAATACCTAATTAGACCTAAGACCCTAAACCCTAAACCCTAGAAACCCTACCAAATTAGACCTAGATTAGGACATAATTAGACCTAAGACCAAATTAGACCTAATTAGCCCTAAGACCTAATTAGAGAGCTATTGGGACCTAATAAGACCTAATATGAGTAATAGTCCCAAACCAATAGGAACTAAATTATGACATAATTTTTTATTTAGTAATAAGACGTAAGAGTACCCATTAAGACCAAATACTCAAGACTAATTAGTGCATAAATAATTTAAGACCTCATTAGACCTTTAATACGACTAATTAATACTTAATATGCGTAATAGACCTACTAGTTCCTAATATTAGTAATAGGACCCGCTTAGATCCAGTTAGACCCTTTAGGACCTAATTAGATCCAATTAGACCCTTTAGGACCTAATTGTTAGAATAACTGAGAGGGGGGAGGGTTAATCAGTGGCCTCAAAAATTAATCCAATAAACCAACCAAAAATTTATATCTCAAATATAAACCTCTAGTTATCTTCAGTCCTACAAGATAAATTCCTGTAAACAATCTTATCAAATAACTACTGCTTGGAGTTCATTGTTATCCTTTTTCTTAAGCTTTACTGAATAGCAGTCTTAGCCTTTACCGAAATATAGTAAATAACTTAGTGCTTACTGATCAATCCTATTTTAGTAATATGTAAAGAAAAACATTAAAGCAATGAACCATATACACATTTGACTCATGGATTTTTAACGTGGAAACCCTGTTAAGGGAAAAACCACTTGGGACTGGTAACCCAAATTTTTCACTCTTCTGAAGTGAGCTCGGTGAAGATCCAACCCTGTTAAAGGTTACAAACACACTGTTAAGTGTGAACTTGTTAGAGGATTTATCACTAATGGTTTATCACTTGACCTAGCATTCACTATACTGTCAACATGAAAACCTTTTGATACTCCTTGGGATGTATCTCAATATATAGAGGATCGTTAGATCCTACTCTATTAAGAGATTTTCTGAATCAATGGTTAAACTAAATCAGTATATGATCTGTTCATAAATACAACTTAATCTTGTAGATGTTCAGATCTATTGTAAGCTCATAATACCTTTCTGATCAATGTTTCTCTTATGTTCCTTTGCTCCACTTCTTTCTTCTCGGTGAATGTTGCATCTTCTCTGTTGCTCAGTGTCTGCAAAAAAACTTTAGCTTTGTTCTTCAGCTTGTATGATCAAGTCTGTATGAAGACTTCCATCTTCACCATAATTCTCTTCAGCATCCATTTTGCTATTCCTCCATTTATTATGAATTAGCTTGTCTCTTTTATAGACATGATTTCACCGTTTCTAGGTCCTTGTCTTTCTTGTTCTTGACGTGATCTGCAAATCTCGCCATTCTTTCTTTAAAGCTTGCTTTAGTTTTATCCCATAGATTTCTTCTTGACAACAGGAATGAAACTAGCTTTAAATCTCTAGCTTATCTTTAGCTATTAACTGGTCGATGAAAATAATGCAATCAAACTATTAACTCTATATTTAGCTCATGCCAGCTAAGTCTTTTGTCATTTTTGAAATTCACTTATGATCAATGTTTAACTCCTTGTTTGCTCGGTCTTGACTTCAATTGTCCTTGGGCATCTCTATCCGTCGGGGTTGTTTGTGTGTCGGGCAACACTGTGAATTTCAATTCTGCTCGGGTATCTCTTTGTTTTTTCTCGGTAATGCTTTCTCGGGTATCTTGCTTGGTTTACACTGTGACACTTCTCGGGGTTCTCTATCCATCGGTGTGTATTGTCTGTTGGTGTTTGTCATCACTTGGTGTATACTAAAATTTTATGCGTTACTGATAACATAACCTTTATTTCTTTGGTTCTTTGAAGTCTTTAACAATATGAATATGACCAATCAAAGCGTGTCAAGTTGACATCAATGACAATACAATACATTAACTAATTTAATGTCTTGCATCAACTTTCTATAGCTCAGTGATCATTAACTTTTCATCTTCAAACATTCAATCAGTTATAGTTCATCACTAATTATATCCAATTAGAAGGTATTAGGACCTAATTAGATCCAATTAGACCCTTTAGACCTAATTAGACCCAATTAGACACAATTAGACCTAGCGAGATCTATGATAGGTTATATGACCCCTTAAGACCCCATTAGACCCACTTAGACCCAATTAGACCCTTGATTATACCTATTAGACCTAATTAGACCTAATTAAACCTATTAGGACCCACTTAGATCCAATTAGACCCTTTAGGACCTAATTAGATCCAAGTAGACCCTTTAGGACCCAATTAGATCCACTTAGAAGGTATTCATACCTAATTATACCTATTAGGACCTAATTAGATCCAATTAGACCCTTTAGGACCTAATTAGATCCAATTAGGACCTAATTAGACCCAATTAGGACCTAATTAGACCCTTTATAACCTAATTAGACCCTTTAGGACCTAATTAGATCCAATTAGACCCTATAGGACCTAATTAGATCCAATTACACCCATTAGGACCTAGTTAGACCCAATTAGACCCTTTAGAACCTAATTAGATCCAATTAGACCCTTTAGGACCTAATTAGATCTAATTAGAAGGTATTAGGACCTAATTAGATCCAATTAGACCCTTTAGGACCTAATTAGATCCAATTACACCCATTAGGAACTAATTAGATCCAATTAGACCCTTTAGGACCCAATTAGAACTAATTAGACGGTATTAAGACCTAATTAGATCTAATTAGACCCTTTAGGACCTAATTATATCCAATTAGAAGGTATGAGGACCTAATTAGATCCAATTAGACCCTTTAGGACCTAATTAGACACAATTAGACCCAATTAGACCCTTTAGGACCTAATTCTAGATCCAATTAGACCCATTAGGACCTAATTAGATCCAATTAGACCCTTTAGGACCTAATTAGACCCTTTAGAACCTAATTAGATCCAATTAGATCCATTAGGACCTAATTAGATCCAATTAGACCCTTTAGGACCTAATTAGATCTAATTAGAAGGTATTAGGACCTAATTAGATCTAATTAGACCCTTTAGGAGCTAATTAGATCCAATTAGAAGGTATTAGGACCTAGAATTAGATCCAATTAGACTCTTAGGATCTAATAGATCCAATTAGAAGGTATTAAGACCTAATTAGATCCAATTACACCCTTTAGGACCTAATTAGATCCAATTAGAAGGTATTAGGACCCTTTAGGACCTAATTAGACACAATTAGACCCAATTATACCTAAAAGGACCTATGATAGGTTATATGACCTGTTAAGACCCCATTAGACCCAATTAGACTAGACACAATTAGATCTATTAAGACCTAATTAGACACAATAGGACATAGGAAGTTTCATTTAGACTTTTGTTTAAAATAATTATATCTTTGTATGCAGGAAATTATCAAGAAGCACAACCTTATGAAGTTGGAGAAGGGTCATTGCAAGGTCAACAAGACCAACCTTTAGAAGTTGGAGAAGGGTCATCACAAGCTCAACAAGTACAACCATCAAAATCCCAATCAAGTACACATCTCTCTCTGACTCTCCCCACTATCTCAATTTAGTCTCTTTGTGGTTAATTATGCATTCTGGGTCTTCCCCCTTAAGATGAGCTACTAAGAGAATTTTTAATTTTGTTTGCAGCCCAAGTACAAGCAAACAATGAGAATGTTATTCTAGGCCAAGATTTGAAGAGAAAAATTAATCGTAAAAGCATGGATCATTTAATTGAAATGGATGCGAAAAAATTGAGAGATTATGCTAAACAACCCATAAATACTACGGTGAGGGGATTGAATAAAAATTCTAAGGAAATAATTGCACAATTTGAGAATCTTGATACACTTGAAAAAACCAAACTATTATCAATTACACTTATTAAAGATGAGTTAAAAGAGCCATTAAATTTATTAAGTGTAGATGCAAGCTTGAAAAGGACCAAAGCATCTAACATATAAAAAATATTATTGAAAGTCTTAAGGAAGGTTTTCATTCTATTGGGAAAATAACTAGATCTGCAGATAAGTCCATTTCAAGAAGAGTGATACTGACATCTATTTTAAATAAAAACATGTCCCAAAAAAGACAAATTTCTTCACTTTCATCTCATATCAGGTACAATAGGAAGACACTAGGACATTATTTGAGAAGGAGAATAAATTTGGATGATGCTACATTGGAAAGTAATTGGGCACTAATTTGTAGAGCTTTACGCTCTGATAGGACTAACAAAATAGTTAGGAACTTGGTTATGACATTTTGGACTGATCATACTCGTCCTTCACCAAATACAAGAGATGTTTTTAAGAAGAGGACTGAGCCTAAGGAGTATTTGCAACACACAAAACATTGGTTGGACAACACACAAAATGAATTGTATCTCTCATTTTAAAATTCAAATCCTAACATTAATATTGGACAAACAATGTTTGAAAGATTAAAGCCATATTTTGTAAAGATAAATAAATATTTTGAAACTTATTGTTGCCGATATCATGCTGAATTTGATCTCTACTATCAAGGGTTTAGAAAGATGATAGAAGAAAGTGATGGCTATCAAAATGCTTTTCTGAAACATCCAAGCAATTTCATAGCATCAATCTTATGTAACAAATCAATTGATCATGACATACCTAAAATTGATTGCATAAGAGAAACTTGTCAAACATGCGGGGATTTGGATAAATTTCCTTTGAGAGTTGAAGATACTGACATGAAAAGGATGGTAAAATGTAAGAGTTACAAGTACATAAAGTCTGAAATGAAAGTTGGGAAAGAGTCAACAAGGTTAGAATATGTAGAGGAGGAGATACATGTTGCACCATTTATGGAGAATTTTCATAAATTGATAAAACCATATATGTGGCACATTTTTTTTGATAAATGGAAAGTAGAACAACTCTAACTACTAAGAGAAACTTTTCCAGTTGGAACAATATTATTGGTTGTTGACTTTGCAGAAAATTACTCTTTTTTTTCTCAAAACAACTTGAAGCAAAATACTACTATATAGAGCAAGTCACTATCATGGTACATGTTTCTTATCAACATGCATAATTAGATTTGGATGGTGTTAATAGTACATATCAAACACGGGTCATAAAGTAAGAATATAACATGACATAGATTTTGTTGAGCATTGCTATAAAACATTTTTTTGGATATTTGGGAAACAAAGGCATCAAAATTGAAAAGCATTTTGTTTGGTCAGATGGATGTACAACACAACTTAAATCAACAAGGCCATTTTATGCATTTTGTAGATATCATCGATACCAAAAGATACCACATCTTTGGAGTTTCTTTGAGAGTGGACATGGAAAGGGAGAGCCTGATGGTTTGGGAGCCTATATCAAATGTGCTTTAAGAAAGTATCAGATGGACTATCAGGGATATCATATGAATAATGTTGATGAAGTAGTTAATTGGTGCAAGACACATTTTTTAGTTCCAAATCAGGATCACACAACATCATGTTTGGATTGAGTCATACCATTCAGAGTATTCTGGGATATATCAGGTATAAATTCAACATCACTTGTTTTGAAGTTTAAATTTACGTATGTACTTTAAATTTGTGTGTGTGTGTGTGTGTGTGTGTGTGTGTGTGTGTGTGTTAGTTGGTTCTTAAACCCCCCATTTTTCAAACCTTGGAAATTTATTCCTCCTAATGGTTTTCTCTTAATTTCCCTGTGCCTTCTCGGTTTATGTTGAAAAATGCTTGGAAAAGTTGTATGTTGTAAGGTAATGTGAAGATGGTCTCAAACTATCTAACTTTAATGTTTGAGTTCAACGAGCCCCAATTTGCTTCAAATTGGTACAAAGTAGTTCAAAGTGGTTTTGAGCCTCTTTTTACCACTTGAGAAGGGTTCGACATGTTCATTGGTTCAAAATGATGCATCAGTTGTGTTCAGATGGTTTCAGAATGTTACAAAACCGATTTCGGAGACTTAGTTTCCAGTCCACTGATCCAAGCATGCAATATGTTCGTGCTTCTCCACAACACATATGTAGTTGACCCTTACAACTCATGGTGATTAAGGTATAAATTGGCATAATATATGACAAACGGATCTTGAATGTGCCGAGACACAATGAGAACCCAAATACATGCAGAGAGATGAAACATGAAAAAACCCGATGGTGTTACATGTGTTTCAAATGAATATTTTTAATGCCAACATGTGTGAGCAGCAGTTTGAAGTATGATGAAATAAGAAGTCAAAATCTATGTCTGTGTTGGTAACTATGAGAGACCATTCAAATTTAAAAATGATCCAATGTTGGCTCATCATCAAATGTAGATATTTTGGTTCAATGGGATGTGACCGAATGTTTTGGGTTTACAAGAAATATAACCTGACGCCTGATGCAAAGACCATTGCCGAGCTTGGAATTCCAAAAAGAAGAGCATACATTCACATTTGGATATGAAAAACCTAACAGTATCACTGGTGGATCTCATAAAAATTTCAAATGCTGGCACAATCAAGCTTTGTTGCTTTCTATGATATCGACATCCCTTGGTATTGAGCATGGATTATACCCATATCTTTGTTTGGTCAGATGTTTTTCTGATTATAAAGATAAAAACTGACCAAACGAAGTGGTTTGGATAAGAATGTGGAGAGACCATGTGGGTTGTAACTCGTAAGTGAAAGGATTTCTTTGCACACCCAACATAGGCATGTTTAATGGGGATATTTGAATATCAAATGCAATGCATAACACACGGAAGCTCAACATGGAAGTTGGAGAAATCGAGTCAGTGTTACCATTATAAATGTTTCAATAAACTCACTTGAAGGATCATTTATAAATGTGAATAGGGGCGTGAGGATTAATAGATTTGCATTCAAGAGAAGATTGGCTATGTAGTGTCACTAGGCTCAGCCATCCATTTCACCAATGCATTTTCCAAACACCCGTTTGGGGTTGAGTCTTTGAATTCAATCATCAGGTCCCAACTATTATAAAGTTGACATCCCAATCTTGTTGATGCCTAGAGACCAACTCCATAATGTTTGACAAAATGCTGATGTATACAGGAGTTGATGTCTCGACGGTGGGCGACGTACTACAAGCACTCACATAGTAAATGTGTCTTTGTCGACAATTTCACTAATTGAAACCATCAACAACACCATTAATTGGGTGCTCGCAGTCAAGAGCTCAATCTTGATGATGACTATGATGAAGTTCAGAGCCAAGGTGATTGGGTTTCTTATGTAGTTTAAAAACTCCAATCCATGGTACCTCAAGATCAGTGTGGGAATAATACAAACTTTTCAACAAAAT
The DNA here is from genome assembly GCA_018584345.1 of Thuja plicata. Classification (NCBI taxonomy): domain Eukaryota; kingdom Viridiplantae; phylum Streptophyta; class Pinopsida; order Cupressales; family Cupressaceae; genus Thuja; species Thuja plicata. The sequence continues at coordinate 176,272 of MU223693.1, read as the reverse complement.
GTTGATTGATAGTGGTTACTATTAAGGTAAACAAAGTGGATGTGCGATCATGAATGCAAGGAATTTATGGTTCATAGACCCGATGAGGAACAATAGTTTTGATAACATCATTACCCGAGCTCAACTCTAGTCCACTCATAGTTCAGCACATTGTATACCATTTGAGCACAATGGTGGGATTGATATGGAAAAGGTCAAACAAAACAAAGGTTATGAAACCCCATTGCACGGCTGATCTTGGCTAACCGCTCCAAGTTCTTGAGCATTGTCAACTATATCATATACGCATTGCTATCTAGTGTGTTACGGTGAACACCAAGTTTCCCATTACATTGTAGTTTAGCATGGTAAAGGCCACAAATGTACAGTCTCAAAGGTGACGTCAAAGGTGAACTCAAGCGCTCAACCAGTTCCATTCAAACACATTCGCACCTTATTATGGTTAATATTTGAAGCCCAATTACCATTCAAAAAAAAATGATGTGAAGACCAAATTAGATGCACCCGATGAGATGCATAAAGGGTAAACCTGGTATTTCCATTTCATCTGGAGGCAAGTGCGGAGCACTCAAAGCATTGACAGGGATACTGTGAAGTGTGAGAGATATCTAGTGTGGCTATGAAGCGTTTAAATCTTGACCAAAGATGAGTGATGCCACCATTTCCTATATCCATGCAGATGAGAAAGTTAACCATGACAAGTGTAAAGACAGGTGGCGATGATCCCATGAGAATTGCTTCACCTTAACACGATACATGATGTTATTTAATTGAAAAATGCCCAAGTGTTAGGTACATATACCTATCATCTAAAAGAGATTAATATTATAATGATAATGATATTAAGACATGAGGGAACCCGTAATCAAGAAATATATATGAACTCTTCTAAAAAGGGGAACAATTTTAAAGATTTTAAAAAGAATCAGTTATTGAAACCGAAAGGCCCGGAAAGGAGAAACAGGGGAGCCTTTAAAAGGTATTAGGAATGAAGATATAGGGGTTCTCCCTTTTCTGGGTGAGACTTTGTGCTACGAAGAATTGGGTGCTGAAAATAACAGAAGAACAGGGAAATGGTTTTCTGAATTTCATTGTAAGAGAAGAGGAAAAGTTAATGCATTTCTTTTTAGGAGTTTGTGTTCAGCTAGTTTTGTTCTTTGTAACCATGGCTAAGTATTGAAGGAGTGAGGAAAATGTTATTTGAAACTTTGTGTTCCAACATTATTTCATATATTAAATGGAATTTTGAGTCTATTTATTTATCTTCGGTACTTTTCTGCTCATAGTTTTGTTATCATGAAAGACTTTGAGTTTTTATGTAACTATGCTCCTAAAGGTCAAATATACAATTTATTCATCTTTTTCTTGCAATGGAAAGGCTTGAGAGATTGACTTTGTGTAATCTACTCTTTTATTTTCATCTTCTCTTTCTCTTTGTCCGCTTTATCAGTCTAATATCAACATCTACGTCATAGCTATACGTAGATGTCAAATTGCCTTTTTATGCTTTCGGGTTAAAAGCATCTATGTTTGTTAACTGGGTAATTCATTGTAAATCTTGCACGGGGAGCTGTACCTGGATAATTTAGAGGACATTTACGCTTTTCAATAGTGAAGTGACCCAACTTTTAGTGTTTATTGAGTCTTCTTGTTTGGGCATTTTAGGGTTAATTTGTAAGTATTTTCTAGGAAGACAAATCTGTTCACCAACAGATTTTTGGCGACTCTACTACGGACCGGAAATGAAGATCAGTATCTAATAATTGTTTCCTCAGTTTTATGATTATCTCCAGATGCTGGACATTGGCGACTCTGTATAAAGACCTTTCCGAATATGAAAGCCATGAGAAATCCAAGGCTAAATCCCTCTCTCATGGAACTTTATCAAATGGATGATAAATTGTTGCACGAGTTCATTGACAGCTTCAAAGAAAGCATCTCCCGAGCTGTCAGGAATAATATAAGTATGGAAGACGATCACACATCTCCTATGTTATTGAGAAGCCTTTGTGTCAGATTTCACAAGCTGAAAGAGTTAGAGGAGAAGAATAAAGTGATGCTAGAATATCAGAAAAGGGTATCACAGCTAAATGAAGAGTTGAAGGTAGATGATGATGAGATTCTAGTTGTGTATGTTTCATCCATTTATTTTAATCATCTTGTCATGAATGAGCAAGAGGCCCAACGAGGAGCACTCCGCCCTCCCGAAGATCAAGTTTTGATAAACAAGAATGGCCTTAACCTTGGTAAGGAAATGGTAACTGAAGATGATGAAGGGCTGTCCAAATGTTCTTTTTCTTTTGATGTAGAAAATTTCAAATTTGAAGCTTCTAATAGGGCACTTTGATGATGCATCACCACAATATGAAGTTTTAAACTTTACAGAGGATAGGGATAAGAATGTTTCTTTGTGTTCGAGTATTTTTGAAGCTTCTATTATGGAATCATTCTATTTTGAAGACCATACAATAGCAGATTTTCTTGTTGACGCTTGTTCTGAAAATAAGGTTGTAACATGCTTTAGTGGAGATTCTTTCAAATCTGAAAGCTTGATTGGAAGAATGGATTTGAAGACAAACTTGGAGCAAGACGCTCATTTAGTTGATGAAAGGTTGCAGCCCCAAGAACTGGTTAATGAGCGGCACAACATTTTCCCTCATCAAGAAGAGATAACAGATCAACTCTTGGTACACTTCAGTTTGGAAAAATCTTCCACAGCGGACTCAAGTATAGATCCATCCCAAGCTTTGGTCTCAGATAAAGAATTTTTTGGTTTAATTGCACCAAAGGACTATGCAACAATTTTGACCAGGACAGACCTGATGTGTGATGAATCCTCTTGTTGTTTCATTTTTAATTTAAGTACTGAAGATTCCCCTGAGAGCGATTGTGTTAAAGAAGATGTATTGGAGAAAGTACGACAAGTAGGTGTCTTTAATGATGATCAATGTTCTTTTCATCTTAGGGTTGAAGATCAGGCTGGAAGCTTTATATCTCTTATTGTTAACCCTCATTATCCAAAAGAATATAATAATCTGAATATGGATCTTTCCTATTTTGATGATAAACTTTTACCATGTCCTTCTGACAAGACAAGTGCCAAAATATTTCATTCTCAAGATAGTATAAGTGTGCAACGTCCAACACATACAAGAATGAATGAAGAAAAGGACTTTCTTGTACAATTGGTGATATCTACCTCAAGCATGGGAGGTGGTTGGATTTTTTATGATGATCAACCTCTCGCAAACAGAGATCATAGATTGCTAAAAGGTGAGGGGCACTCATAGCAAGACAAACATTATTGTTGACATACATTCCAAAGGGGAGAAAGTGATCTAATCTATTGCTAGTCAAGTAAAGTAAGATCTAGCCTTTGGACCAGCAAGCTAGATAAGCTTTGGTGTGTATTCTAGGTCTCAAGAGGTGAAATTTGTGATGTATTTGAGTTAGCCGGGGAAATTCTGCATGTTAATCAATCTGATTTTGTTAACCCTTTTGTGTTGCATAAGTAATTTGAGAATGATGTAATGCTCTCTCCAAAGATGTTAGGGTATGAGTTTTTCCAGTTGGAGGTGGGTAATGGCTCTGAAAATTCCATGTCAAAAGCTTACATGAAAGTAGGAGTATATGATGAATTATGGCTTTTTGGACATGACTATTTGTTTACCAGACTCTTGCATAAAATCAGTTTGGTTAGCAACAATGGAGAGTCTTCCAAAAGAAGGTGGCATAGGGATCTCATGCTCAGATACAACTGGCTGATCAGGAGGGGCTCATATTTATCTCAGCCAGTCAATGGCTTCACATGGGCAACAAGATGCATCTTTGGAGGTATGGGCTGCTAGCCCTGTCTTTTTGTAAATAAGGTTTTGTCGTGCTTAGTTTAGCCTTCTATGCTTATGTTTGCTGGTAGTTTAGGTGTTTTAGGTGGTTTGTTTTTCTTTCCTTTTTGTTTTGGTTGTGGTATTTCTTTCCTCTCCGCCCTCTCTGCAAGCAGTTCCTCTTTGTTTCCTGCCCTATGACTCTATTGCCCAATGGACTAGGAACTGGTCTTTTTACCTGAAGTTGCTGGATTCTTTATATACTTTGCATCACATACTCCCCAGTCAAAGCCAATGTTAGTTCATTCTTAAACCCCCCATTTTTCAAACCTTGGAAATTCAGTCCTCCTAATGTTTTTCTCTTAATTTCCCTGTGCCTTCTCGGTTTATGTTGAAAGATGCTTGGAAAAGTTGTATGTTGTAAGGTAATGTACAAATGGTCTCAAACTATCTAACTTTGATGTTCAAGTTCAGCGGGCCCTGATTTGCTTCGAATTGGTACAAAGTAGTTCAAAGTGGTTTTGAACCTCTATGTACCACTTGAGAAAGGTTCAACATGTTCATTGGCTCAAAATTATGCATCAGTTGTGTTCAGATGGTTTCAAAATGTTGCAAAACTGATTCCGGAGACTTAGTTTCCAGTCCACTGATCCAAGCATGCAAGATGTTTGTGCTTCTCCACAGCACATATGCAGTTGATCCTTACAACTCATGGTGATTAAGGTATAAATTGGCATAATATATGACAGACAGATCTTGAATGTGCTGAGACACAATGAGAACCCAAATACATGCAGAGAGATGGAACATGAAAAAACCCGATGGTGTTACATGTGTTTCAAATGAATATTTTTAATGCCAACATGTGTCAGCAGCAGTTTGAAGTATGATGAAATACGAAGTCAAAATCTATGTCTGTGTTGGTAACTATGAGAGACCATTCAATTTTAACACTGAGCCAATGTTGGTTCATCATCAAATGTAGATATTTGGTTCAATGGGATGTGACCGAATGTTTTGGGTTTCCAAGAAATATAACCCGACGCCTGATGCAAAGACCATTGCCAAGCTTGGCATTCAAAAAAGAAGAGCATACATTCACATTTGGATATGATAAACCCGACACTATCACTGGTGTCTCTCATAAAAATTTCAAATGCCGGCACAATCAAACTTTGTCGCTTTCTATGATCTTGGCATCCCTTGGTATCGAGCGTGGATTATACCCATAGATTTGTTTGGCCAGATGTTTTTCTGATTATAAAGATAAAAATTGACCAAAGGAAGTGGTTCAGATAAGAATGTGGAGAGATCATGTGGGTTGTAAGTGAAAGGATTTATTTGCACACCCACCATAGGCGTGCTTAATGGGGATATTTGAATATCAAATGCAATGCATAACACATACAAGCTCGACATGGAAGTTGGAGAAATCGAGTCAGTGTTACCATTATAAATGTTTCAATAAACTCACTTGAAGGATCAATGATAAATGTGAACAGAGGCGTGAGGATTAATAGATCTGCATTCAAGAAAAGATTGGGTATATAGTGTCACTGGGCTCAACCAACCATTTCACCAGAGCATTTTCCAAACACTCGTCTGGGGTTGAGTCTTTGAATACACTCATCGGGTCTCAACTATTATAAATTTGACATCCCAATCTTGTTGATGCCTAGAGACCAACTCCACAATGTTTGACAAAATGCCGATGTATAGAGGAGTTGATGTCTCGACGGTGGGCGGCGTAGTGCAAGCGCTCACACAGTAAATGTGTCTTTGTCAACAATTTCACTAATTGAAACCATCGACAACACCATTAATCGGGTGCTCACAGTCAAGAGCCCGATCTCAATGATGACTATGATGAAGTTCAACGCCAAGGTGATCGGGTTTCTTATGTAGTTTCAAAACTCCAATCCATGGTACCTCAAGGTCAGCGTGGGAATATTACAAAATGTTCAACAAAATGTTGATTGACTGAGGTTACTATTAAGGTAAACAGAGTGGATGTGCGATCATGAATGCAAGGAAGTTATGATTCATAGACCCGATGAGGAACAACAGTTTTGATAACATCATTACCCGAGCTCAACTCCAGTCCACTCATAGTTCAGCACGTTGTATACCATTCGAGCACAATGGTGGGATTGATATGGAAAAGGTCAAATGAAACAAAGGCTAGGAAACCCCATTGCACGGTCGATCTCGACTAACCGCTCCAAGTTCTTGAGCATTGTCAACTATATCATATACACATTGCTATCTAGCGTGTTAAGGTGAACGCCAAGTGTCCCATTACATTGTAGTTTGGCACGGTAAAGACCACAAATGTACAGTCTCAAAGGTGACGTCAAAGGTGAACTCAAGTGCTCAACCAGTTTCGTTCAAATACATTCGCACCTTATTATGGTTAATATTTGAAGCCCAATTACCATTCAGAAAGCAATGATGTGAAGACCAAATTAGATGCACCCGATGAGATGCATAAAGGGTAAAACTGGTATTTCCATTTCATCCAGAGGCAAGTGCGGAGCACTCAAAGCACTGAAAGGGATATCGTGAAGTGTGAGAGATATCTGGTGCATCTATGAAGCGTTTAAATCTCGACCAAAGATAAGTGATGCCACCATTTCTTATATGCACGCAGATGAGAAAGTTAACCATGAGAAGTGTAAAGATAGGTGGCGATGATCCCATGAGAATTACTTCACCTTAAAACGATAAATGATGCTATTTAATTGAAAAATGTCAAAGTGTCAGGTGCATATACCTATCATCTAAAAGAGATTCATATTATAATGATAAAGATATTAAGACATGAGGGAACCCGTAATCAAGAAATATATATGAACTCTTCTAAAAGGGGAACAATTTTAAAGATTTTAAAAAGAATCGGTTATTGAAACTGAAAGGCCCAGAAAGGAGAAACAGGGGAGCTTTTTAAAGGTATAAGGAACGAAGATACAGGGGTTCTCCTTTTTCTGTGTGAGACTTTGTGCTACATAGAATTAGGTGCTGAAAATAATAGAAGAACAGAGGAATGGTTTTCTGAATTTCATTGTAAGAGGAGGAAAAGTTAATGCATTTGTTTTTAGGAGTTTGTGTTCAGCCAGTTTTGTTCTTTATAACCATGGCTGAGTATTGAAGGAGTGAGTAAAATGTAATTTGAAACTTTGTGTTTCAGCATTATTTATTATATTAAATGGAATTTTGAGTCTATTTATTTATCTTCAGTACTTTTCTGCTCATAGTTTTGTTATCATGAAATACTTTGAGTTTTTATGTAACTATGCTCCTAAAGGTCAAATATACAATTTAATCGTCTTTTTCTTGCAATGAAAAGGTTCGAGAGATTGACTTTGTGCAATCTACTCTTTTATTTTCATCTTATCTTTCTCTTTGTCCGCTTTATCAGTCTAATATCAGTATCTACGTCATAGCTATGCATAGATGTGAAATTGCCTTTTTATGCTTTCGGGTTAAAAGCATCTATGTTAGTAAGCTGGGTAATTCATTGTAAATCTTGCACGGGGAGCTATACCTAGATAATTCATAGGGCACTTATGCTTTTTAATAGTGAAGTGACCCAACTGTTAGTGCTGATTGATTTTTCTTGTTTGGGCATTTTAGGGTTAATTTGTAAGTGTTTTCTAGGAAGACAAATCTATTCACCAACACACACACACACACACACACATGATTTGAAATTTTCTTAAATTTTTACATGTATGTGTCTTGTTCAGGTGTTGATACAAGATCAATCCATGCATGAAAGAGGGTAGAAAAAAAAAGATCCCTACATTCAGCTATGAGTATAGATAGTAATGTGTGGTCATTGTACACTAGAGATTTCTCATGCTTTTGTAATGACTACATTTCTAAAAGATATGGTGAATGTATCAACAAAAAATGTAGATATGTTAGTGAATGGAATTTGGTTCCACTAGATGTTACTAATACAAATGATGAAGTTGACTCGGATGAAAGCTTTGATGACATTTTGTTGATTTCAACCGATTATGACCATTTTTCAAGTTTGATCAAAATTGGTACATGTCCATGTAAATAGCGCTCGCATGTACACATGTTCTTATTTACTCTTCAATTTAGATACACTCTAAGACATATATACAAACTTAGATGTTTAATTTATATTTAGAGACCTCAAATTGAAAACACATTTTGTAGGACATATTTTTTCTGTAATAGCAGAGCTTGGAAATGTGGAATGTGTTAGTTACGATTTATTATGTTGCACCAAGGAGAGGATGAAGCTAACAAAGAATTAAACAAGTGATGAAATTATGTTTCCAATAGGTTAGTAGTGTACATGTTTATGTTAAATTTATTACAATTGAGGTTTAACTTGCGATGTAATTATGTGCATGTTTATGGTTAATTTCACATCTATCTATATATGTTGTTGAACTTGTATGTACATATCAGTTGTTGTGCAAGGAACCTATTTGAAGAAAATCAAAATATTAAAACATGGGATTCATTTTTTATTATTATCAACCTAACAACAAGGTTTATCAGTATAGCCATCTTGTAATTGCCACTGTCCCATCTCTTCATCTAGTGACAGGATGTTTGGTTTGTAAGTGGAGACTTGATACTGATGACCATGAGAGAATATTAAATGTTATCCAAGGGCGAGCCGAGCCACTTGATGTGGTCTAAAACATGCATGAAATATGATCTAGACTAAATTTGTCAAGGGTGCTCGATCAGAGGTTTTCTTAACTCCATTCTTTCCTACCGGTGCCCATAGTGAATGGAGCAATTTTTTAAAATTTATAATATCTCAAAAATATCTTCAAGATCTATATTTACTTTTTTTTTTATCTAGTTCATTAATTCTAGGTCATGTGGATACTTATTTAGTTGGAATATGAATGTGTAGATCATGCATGTTGCAATTATTTCATTCTAGGATATAATTTAATTTTATCTAGAACCATTCATTAATTTTATCTTCCATAAATATTTTTAAAATTAGGATCATTCATATATATTAAAGACATACATCAAACATGTATAAGCATGAACTAGACATCATCATTTATCATAGATCAAGTACATTTGATCATCAAATGTCTAGGTCACTTGTTATTTAGTATAACAAAATGTCTCAAACATCAATCACTAGATCACACACATATATAACACATACATACATGTTCAGATCAATGAATCATAGATTGAAAGTACATGTAAATAGGATACATACACATGTATAGAGTCAAAGTATATCTATGAAAGTATATAAAGTACATGTATAGAGTGAAAGTATATAACACATGTACACATGAAACATCAATCATAGATCAAGTATGTAAACATAAAACATAGAGATCAAGTACTGTTAGCATGAAACATGTGTCAATCATGTCAAACATAAATCAAAGTGTACAATACATATGTCAATCGACTCTAGAGTCTATAAATTTAATATAACATAAAATATATATACATATGTATGTAATATGTCTAGATCAAATATGAAAGTGCCTAGGACCCATCATGACTACTCCTCACTAAGCGGTCATGCCCAGAGTGACTATCATGCTGTTAAGGGTGTGCAGATTCCTACAGAGAAAGAGAAATAAATTAATATATAAATGTACACATCTTTTTAAGTTTGATAAAATATTCAAAGAAAACATGTTATAAAGTGTGGAAACACATGTACTACACATACACACATAAATAAATTAAAAACTCTCTTGTCCACTATTGATGTCATCATTGATTGAGTCCTGACGACGTACACAATCAGTGCTCAAAGCAGGAGTAACAAGAGGCATATCCTGGTAGAGAAAAAAGTAAATTTACATGCTAGATGAAATATTGCAAATTTAAATAGCTTAAATTATAACAATTAAATATATAATCTGATAATTTATACCTGTGTAGATGGTGGCAACTGATAGTACTCAGACTCCGTAGCCTCAATACTATCAACCAAGATATCAATATTTTGCTGCATCTGGTCCAAGCTCATCTCTACATCTGCAACATGCATAGATTGCACACATCTCTCTAATGATGAATGCAATTGACTAACCAAATGAGATGGCATGGAAGTCATATCATCATGTGTCAGCAAATCTGGGTAGCTTTTAGTGGCCAGGTTGAAGTCAACATCCTCAAGGCCAACATCAGAGAACTAGTGCCTTGTACTGACAGAAGGGTTTGTACACTATGCCTCTCCCTCTGCAGCAATAGAGTGGTCAGTAGGTGGATCCTCATGAGCACTGCCACTATGGCCATGGTCTAGGTGAGAATGATGTGGCTGAGTGTATTTGACAGTACCCACACAAGCTCTAACACTGGATATGGGGATATCATGCTTTGCTGCTATAAATGCATATGTATCCAAAAGATCCTCAGCCAAACTAGACAATGTGACCCGTGCTGTCTCTCCTGTAAACACCTCTAGGCTGTAAAGTGAAGAGATGTCCACTGTAGTATACATGTCATGTGTGGCCCCGCTAGAGGATGCTCCACCTGATGATTTGGAGTGTCATCGAGACATCAAGTACTGACCAAGCTGATCACTCGATATGGATGTAGAAGCTGCTGTAATTTCCCCCACACTATCAATAACACCTCAAAGCTAGGTGCTACAAATAAAATCATCTACAACAAGACCCAATGAAGGATCTATAACAGTGCCCTCTACCCAATAATGGCCCTCTGTACTGGCCTCTAGCGATCTTCTCGACAAAAAACATCTCTATCAGCAAGTCTATCACGCACCTATCCTAGATGTGTTGGCAAATTAGTTTAATTAAATGCCCTCCCTAAATGAACCTGACCAAAAATTTGATGTGCAAAGTACAATGGAATCTGGTCGTTATTTTGATAACAACCATGAGCAGCTAGAAATCGTGGGTATATCAATACTGATATGACAGGATCTTGACACCTCATAACCTAATATCCCTCCACATACTCTAAGTCTACATAAGATGGGAAAACTTCCCTTTTGAGGGTCACTTTAAGCACTAAAGCCTGTACCTCGTTGAGAGAAAGACCAGAGCCAACCTCTTGTCTCTTCCTCTCAAGTATGGCCTCTATAACAACTGGGGCATATGGAGTGGTACCATGAATGTCATCCCTAATACTAATCAAGCTAGCAAGTATGGATTGGCATGTGCTCTTATAGACAGTAGAGCTAGTTGGATTATTTATGGAATCTTGCAACCTTTCAATTTCTCTATTAGTGCATGCAAATAGTTCCTCGGGGGGAATAAGTGCATCTGCCGTGTGTGATGTGTAACAATATGTCTAATATATCTATATATGTATGTACCTGAAAGATTTTATTTACTGTCAAACGAAGTCTACATATATGTTTTCCTAATTTAATTGAAAATAAAATGAAAGTATACATTTCACTACATTATTTCAAAGTAAAATCAATTACATTTAAATCAATTACACACATACACATGTCTATACATACATGTGTATGTATATGTGACAACATATATATATATATATATATATGACATCCATGTACATATGTACACACACATATGACATACATACATACATACATACATACATACATATGACATACATACATATATGTATATACATTTGTATATACATACATATATGTACATACATACATAAATATGACATACATACATATACATATATGTATATACAAACATACATCCAAGTACATATATATACATGTGTACATATATGTACATACATACATACATATACATATGTACATGTATATATGACATACACATATATGTACACACACACACACACACATATANNATACATACATGTATACATACATACATATACATGCATATGACATACATACATATGACATATATGTGTGTGTGTGTGTGTGTGTGTGTGTGTGTGTGTGTGTGTGTGTGTCTACATATATATGACATACACACATGTACACATATATACATGTGCATATACATGCATACATATATATGGATATACACATGTATATATACACACATTTACATACCACATGTGTATATATATATGTATATATATATACATGTATATATATATATACATGCATATATAGAAATATATACATATATATACACACACATACAGGATGCATATACACATATACATGCGCGCGCACACACACACACACACATATGGGTAAAAGTACAAACCTGTTTCACACTTTAACAAAGGAAGAGGACCACGACATGCAAAACTGTTAAACTTTAATGACATAAAAGTGACATTTGTGTTTTGAATTTAAAATGATGTAAACTAATAAAATTTGTAAAATTGGATGTAGTTTATGCCTATAATTTTTTAAATTTTTTTTGAATAAGCATTGACCTAGTTTTTTAATTTTTGAAGTCCATTTTTTAATTGCTCAAGAAATGTTGAAAATGTAAGGTCTAGTTCCCTCCAACTTAATATATGCAAATAATCTTTTTTTCTTCTGATTTCATAATATATTTTAGATGACATGTACGGCTAGTGCATAAAAAAAGAAAGATTGGTTTTTGGTATATATTGTGTCTGTTATAACTATTCAAAGTCAGAGTTACCTGAAATTAATAGCTTTTTTCTCCCTCCTCATTTGCCCTAGCAAATCTAAACCAAATACAAAAAAAATTACATATTCTTGAAGAGGACTCTCTCCTCTAGTGTTAAATATAAGTGGTAAATTTTTCCGACATGATTTGCTTTTTTTTTTGAACGAGCGTGTTCTTGAATGTTAAAATATCTACTTGGAGTTTTTTCAACTTGCAATATAATATATGTAAATAAAACACCATAAAAATTATATGACCATAATCTAGACTCCGAGCTCTACAAAAGGGTATTTTTAGATTTTTAAACAAGCTAAATTGTGATGTGGCAAAAATCCTCCAAACAGACATTTTTTGTAAAATCTCATTTTTTGCTTGTGTTGCTGCCACATGGGATGCCACATAGATGCTTTCGGCTGGACCTGTTTTGGCCGGACCTGGTTCGGCCGAAACTAAGCCCAACTAAACATGGTCGCCATGCGACCATGACCCTTTATGTCATATATTAAAGCATTTTTTTTTAAAATAAAAAATATATAATTTTCTAAATTGCGAAATAAAATAAAGTTTTTTTGAAGAAAATCATTTTTTAAATAGTTTTAAAGCATATTTTTTTGCATTAAAGGACAACTACGAATTAAAATTATCAAGTAGGTTTGTATTTTTTTTTAATTTTTTTAATTTTTATTTTTTTAATTAAAGCATTATTCAATATTAATTTATGAACAAGTATCAATATCATTTTTTTATTTTTTTATCAAGAGTATATGGTTTTATGTATGTAGGTGAATCAAAACTCTCAATTTGAACAATTTGTGCAATGGGGAATAAAAGAAACAGAATAAAAAAATTTGATCGAAAAAGGGATGAGAATATGAAAGGTTACAAAAAACGTAATCAAGATGACCCTGTTGAAGTTCAAGAAGATGCAATTCAAGTAGAAGAACAAATTGATGGAAATATACCTTTTGATATGGGCAATTTGATGGAGATGAATGAGGAATCATTTTTCAGTCAATTTTCATCTGATGAATTGGTACCTCTAAGCACAATAAAAAAAATAATGAAAAAAGATTTGGGATGAATATTTTCAAAGTAAAAGTCTGATTGGAAAAGCACAATTATTTGTCAGGTTATTTAGGAAAAAAGAAATGACTCCTGTTTTGGAGTTGTTAGGTGTTGATAACAAGAAAAACTCAGTAGACAATGTAAATCGAACAATAGCTGAAAATTTGCAAGATTCATTGAACGACATTAACAACTCAAGTCGAGGAGCTGATTTAAGTGTTGCACATAGAGCATTGATGACTACTTTATCTAGTAGGAGGTTGACACAGAGAAAAAAAGTACATGCAATTTTTGATTTACTGAATGCATCTAGAAGAAATGTTCAAATATATATCAAGAAGAGAAATATGTTAGATGAAAATATTCAAAAGAATTGGGTTAATATTTGTAGACTTTCTCGAAAAGACAAGATTTCTGAAGATGAAAAGAAATAGGTCATTGAATATTGGACCGCTCACTCTCGTGTTTCTTGTAATAGAAGGGATACTATACAGATGAAAGATGAAGGGACCGGTTTGAAAACTGCACACCCAAAACATTTTATAGATTCAACACAAAGTGAATTGTTTGAATCATTCAAGCAAGAATTTTCAGATGTGAAAATATGTCAAAGAATGTTCAAGAGATTGCGCCCTTGCTTTGTACACATAAATAAGGTACGTGAAACTTGTTGTTGCCAAAATCATGTTGAGTTTCATCTATATTTGTAATCCTATAAAAAGGTTATGGCAGTACTTAATCCAGATATGGTAATCTCTGGAAGTACGACACAATTTGTGAAGTCTATTTTATGTGAGAAATTAGAAGATTTAGATGAGTTTAAAATACAATGTATAAAGAGTGCATGCAGTGATTGTGGAGATTTACATAAATTTCCATTGCAAATTGAGAATATTAATCTTGCAACGCCAATTTTGTGGAAGAGATTTGAATATGAGACATACCAAACTAAGTCAGGAGATGAATCCAAAAAAATTGTATTGAAGGAGAGTGAATTGCCCTACCTTGAGTTTATGACCAGGTTTTGTACTATAATTTATCCAAATATTCAGTATTGTCATGGTTCACGATGGCAATCTAAACAGTTTTGTGATTCCAAAAATTGTTTTCCACCTGGTTGTATTCTTTCAGTTGTAGATTTTGTGGAGAACTATACGTTCTCTCCTCAAAAAGAGCTTCAAAGTCAATATTATCATTTTGATCAAGTTGCAATATTTGTCCATGTGACCTATAGACACGCACAATTTGATTTGGATGAGGTAGAAAGTACCAATTCAAATGAACGCATTATCATCAAGGAGGTTCATTTCTATATCAGCAATGATAAAGTTCATTATAGGGGCTATGTGGCTCATTGTTTTGCAATGTATTTTATAGATATTGCGAATCATGGGATAAAAGCTTCACAACACCGGATTTGGTCTGATGGTTGTGCAGGTAAGTTTATGCACTTCAATTCATTTTCATTCTCATTGATTACTTACATTAAATTGTTATGTGATTGAACTATGTTCCATACAACTTAATCTTGCAGGACAATTTAAATCCGTAAAAGCCTTTAATTGGATAGCTATGCAACATGCCAGACACAATTTTAAGTTTCTATGGAACTTCTTTGAAAGTGGACATGGAAAAGGAGAGCACGATGGAGCAGGAGCATGTGCGAAGCGTGCACTTCACCAACATGAACTTGTAGGTACAAATTGCGTGAACACTATAGATAAATATATATCTAGATATAAATCAAATAATATACAATTTAAACATATCTATCCATTTTCTTTAAACTGATAGTTCAAAATTTACAGGTAACATGATAGAGAATTCAAAGAAAATTTTTGAATGGTGTGAAAATTATTATGCTAGTCGGGACACCAAATACAACAAACGTTATTTTTGAGAAGTGAAAGGTAATTTATATTTTGTAGGAAAAATTAAAATTAAAATTTAATTTCGTGTTCATCTATGTTATCATAATTGTTGATCTAAAAATGTGCAACTTTCATTTCATATTTGTAACAGATATAGACCGATCTAATCCTTACAATTGTCAAAGGATTGTTTGTATTAGAAGTTTATATCAATTGATGAGTACCGGACAACACAAGCCTCTATTGATTCAAGCAAGAGAAAAATCATGTTTTTTTGTTGATTGCATTGAGGACAATCCAATGAGTCAATGTGAGAATATTGCAAATGGATATGTTTCCCGATGGGATATGAAGGAGTTAATCAGAATGCCTCCTTATGAAGATGATGGCATTGACATAAACATTCATGATCCTATATATTCAGCTGATTACGAGCATGTTTCTGATTTAATTGTTACAGGTTCGTGCGTATGTACATGTTCTTTTATTTAAATTTAATTTAAATTATACTTTTGATTTGAATTTAATATCTAATCTGGATTTGTATAGGTGATATTTTTGCTCTGGTTGCAGATCCTGACAATGCAGAAAGTGTAGATTATTATCTACTAAGATGCACGAAAGCTAAATACAAGTTGCTAGAAGAAATTGTAGATGGTGATGGGCAGTCATATCCGACTGGTTCGGTTGT
>MU223693.1:104918-127631 GCA_018584345.1 Thuja plicata | reverse complement strand
TATATATATTGATAAAAGTAGTTGTGTCATTATAATTTATTAATAAGTAATCTACTTCGGTGAGGGTCTAGGGGGAAAGAAGCAAGAAGAAAACCCCCCATTCTTGCCTTAGTAGAATACAAACATTGATGTCCAAAGATAAACAGTTTATAAAGCCACCATTAGTGAAGACATCTCCCTCACTCAAAAAAAATATATGACTCTTAATTTTGCGACAAAGGCAATTCCGTGCCAAAAAACTCCACCATTTTATGAGAACAGAGCAATGACATAATGTCCCTATGATCCCACTCAACTGACCCATAATCCATAAGCACTCCTCTATTTGTGAGCCAATCAGCGAGATGATTCGTAGTAACTTGGGTAGTAACTTGTATATTTCGCCAAGAATGTACTTGATCTCCCAGTTGCAAGCATTTCTCATGGAAAGAGCTCGACTGATCAGCTGAGAATCCCCTTCGATATGAATCTTCTTAATACCAAGACAAGCAAACCTCTAAATTTTGAGTAGAAGAGCCCTTTCCTTAGCTAGATTATTTGATGCCAATGGCAACCTACTACCTATCGCTTTCACAATATTTCCATGAAAATCCTTGATAACCCAACCAGCCCCTAAAATTCCCAGATTTCCTTTGTAGGATCCATGAAAGTTTAGCTTAATGAAGTTTGGGTCTGGAGGTTCCCATTTAACGTCCTTTCTAACATCATGCTTTGTCCTCTTTCCCACCAAAACTCCCACAAATGGAATACGAATCATAGGACAGTTATTTATAATTATTTAGTCTTGAGCTGAAAAGGTTGAGGACAGGGATTTGGAGCGACTAACATGAGCATTGACCATCTCTAAAATAGACAATTATGTAATCTCAATGACTTGTGAAGTCGAGCTAATCTCCTTCCCAATATATATTTTAGTTAAATTACATATACAATTTCTTTTATTTTTGTATTTGTTGAAAGTTTCTAGGAATTCTTCAAGAAAATGAAATCAAAATGCATAATCTCTCTCTCTCTCTCTCTCTCTCTCTCTCTCTATGGATCAGTATATGAGGATGCATGTTTGATTTGAAGCTATCAATTCTCCATTGAAACCTTTGTTACACATTTTCTGTATGGATTAGAACATATTCCCAAGGGAAATTCTTCAATGGACTCTAATGCAGGAGCACCCCTGAGAAGTCAATTGGTTATCTCATTTTTTGTTGTGATTGTGTGTGAAAGACCCTCTTGAAGGGCATTGTAAATATATAAGGTCATGTGGACCAAGCATTGTGTGAGTAGATCTTGTTAGTGCTCACTTTCTAGGTTAAAGGATTTCAGTCTAGTTCATTTATTGTATTGTACTTGATGATGTCATTAGGTGGCAGGGTGATGTGATGGATGTTCTTAGGGTCCTTGTATACCCTAGGTGGTCTAACTTAGGTTAGCTAAGTTAGATTGGAGTTAAATCACTCAAAAAGTGAAAAGATGTAAAAGATGTAAAAATGTTACTATGCAACATTAGCAACTTTTCAAACGTTGCTGAAAACATTTGGTTGTCTTAAGGATTTAGGTGTTTAAGATGGATTAAGTTCATCCAAGGAGTTAGACACATGTGTTGAGCAGATATAAGGAAGGAAAACCCTAATTTTAAGGGTTGGAAGTCATTCAAGTACGAAACTGAGTTTTTGAGCAAAGCAATTTTGAGTGTCAGAATAGTAGATTGAAGGAACAATGTTCATTTTTATTGTTGCATGGATTAGTTTCTAATCTGTAACCATTGGAAATCATTTTTAAGCATGTGGTAGTGTGTTCTAAGTTGTTAGTTTGTTTTGTAGTTACTTTTCCTTTGCATTTTGTAAATTCTTTGTGTTTGTATAGTTTTATGTCCAGTTTTGACAGTGTTTCAAAGATGTGGACCTAACTCCATTTCCCACCATTGGTTCTGTATGTCCTGCTGGGAATGGAGACTAGGTTCGTTGAGCTTCAAGAATCCACAAGGTGGAGCTTTGCAAGTGAGTGCACTGAATTTTAAAGTCTTGCACTAGGCAAGCTGTGGATGAAGCCCGGTTAGGAAGACTATGAAGATGTGTTTAGAAATTGCAAGAGGGATGTGTTCATGAGCCAAGAAGGCCATGGATGTGTTGGTATGTGTTGTGTAGGTACTCAATAACAAGGAGGAGTGCCCAAGAAATCATATTTCCAAGTTTTGAAGCCAAAGACTGGTCTAAAACTGAACAAAAAGCCCTATTTCTGAAACAGGGTGTACGGACAGAGTTGGGACCTAAAACCAAGAAAATCTTTGAGGTCTAGTATCATATGTGTGAACTGCCAAAACACAATTGGGGGTCCTTTGAGAAGTTTTACCTGAAAATATAGATTCCTATATTTTAGGAGGCCTAATTGGTGAAAAAGGCTACAAGGCCTAAAAGATAGGAAACTAGTGAGGGATGGAGAAATGGATAAACTTGGCAAGTTAAGACCCATTTTGGGAGACAAGAATGGAGTTAAATGAATCCCTAGCCCTCCTACAATACAAACCAATGGTTAGGACTTGGAAATCATAGGTGAGGAGAGTTCTTGAAAAGAAAAAAAATAGGAACCTTTGAAGATAGGAAGATTCTTGGTAGAGGGAAAGAATTGATTCTTTCTAAGTGATAGAGGGTAGATTGAGGAAACCCTAAGAGGTCCTAGGAGTGACATAAGTTGAGTTCAAGATAACTCAAGAGGTAGCTAGGAGTCTCCCTATCAGAGTGGTATCAGAGCATAGGTTCAAGATTTGGGATAAGCTGTGTTGTAGCTAGTGGATGTTGCAGACCGAAGAATCATGTGAAGAATCAAGTGTATGTAGCAAGATGGTGACCAATGCTGAATTGGCCAAGAAGGTTGAAGAACAAGAAGAGGAAAATAGACTGCTAAGAGAAAGATTGATTCAATTAGAGAAACTCTTAGGAGAATTCCAAGACAAGGTAGATAGAGTGAAGGACAAGGTAGACCAAAAAGAAGAAAAAGAAGCTAAGGAGAAGGAGTTCCAGACGTAGAGGAAGAAACACCTGCTCCTGACCCGGTCTTACCAGAAGAACCCTTCCTAAAGGCACTCAAGGCCTTAAGTGGAAAATCTTTGGAGGGTGTGCAACTTTTTAGTGCACAAATGGATGTTGATCTAGTCATGGACTGGATAGACAGTCTTGAGAATCACTTTGAATGTGATGGTGTGACAGATGCTCAAAACTTAAAGGTGGCAAAGTATAGGTTGAGAGGACCAGCACTTACTTGGTGGAAGTATGTTCAGACTGAGAGAGAGAAAGAAGGCAAGAGCCCTATTGTTACATGGAAGGGCATGTTAGCTAAGCTGAAATAGACTTATCTACCTGATGACTATGTGGTGCAGATGCATAGGAGGAGACAAAACCTCAGACAGAAAGACCTAGATGTTCAAGCATATACCGAGGAATTCCAAAATTTATGCTTAAGGTCAAAGATAGTGGAGGATGAGTCTATCAGATTGGCTAGGTTTCAGAATGGACTCAAATGGTCTATCCAAGAAGAGATGAGTCTCACTACCCTAACAAGTGTGAGACAATGCTATCAAATGGCTTTAAAGATAGAAGAAAAGAGAAAAAGAAAACATGATCAGACCTCAAGGGGAAGAGGTAGAGGAAAATAAAATAGAGGACATAGGGGTAGCTTTGCAGGCAGAGGCAGTGAGTATAGGTCTCAAGGAGAAACAAAATTGACTGAGATGGTCAATGAAAGCAGTCGAAGAGGAAGTATGAATAGAGGCAGAGGTTCGCAAGGTGGAGGAAGAGGTAGATTTGGAGGTTTAGGAAGAGCTTCACATTTTTCCAATATGAAATGTTTTCATTGTAATCAACTAGGCCACCCAGCCTATAGATGCCCTGAGAAGGCTTCTAGTTCACATGGTGAGAAGAGGGTAAATATATGGCCCAAGAAGAGACTAACAGTACTAAAGCTCCTAAAATTAACCTTGATTCAGAGAGTGGGGAGAATCTAATGATTAGGAGAATACTTATTAAAGAGTCTGTCAAAGAGGAAGCTAAACAAAGGAGGGCACTTTTCAGAGTGAAGTGCAAAATACTTGGCAAGGTCGGCAAAATGATAATAGAATCAGGGTCTATGGATAACATCATCTCAGAGGAGGCAGTCAGCAAATTAGGATTGACTAAAATACTCCATACAAACCCTTATATAGTCACATGGTTGAATAAGGGACAACATGTTCTTGTTAATGAGCAAGCATGGGTTGATTTCTCAATAGGGAAATATGTGGACAAAATCTTGTGTGATCTACTCCCAATGGATGCATGCCACCTACTCTTAGGTAGGTCATGGAAATTTGATAGGCAGACAATTCATGATAGAGAGAATAACTCTGACTCTTTCAAGAAAGATGGGGTCACATATAGAATTTAGTCACTCATGGATGGTGAGGGATCTACATCAGTAGGACCTAATGTCTTACTACAAGGAGGTAAAGAGTACATGCAAGGTGCAAAGAATGGAGATGGAACACACTATGCTATCATGATTAAGCCTAGTGAAGAGAAGAAAGTGGAACAAGCACCATACCAAAGGAAATGCAAGAGTTGTTAAAGGAGTTTAAGGACATAGTTAGTGATGGGTCACCTGTAATGTTACCACCTCATAGAGCCATAAGTCATCAGATTGACTTTATACCAGGAGCATCTCTACCAAACAAAGCTGCATACAAGGTGACTCCTGACCAAAACAAGGAGATAGCTAGTCAAGTCCAATAACTTTTCGACCAAGGTCTAATCAGACAAATTGTTAGCCCATGTCCAGTGCCAGTGGTTCTAGTATTAAAGAAGAGAGGTAAGTGGAGGCTTTGTACAGATTCAAGGGCAATTAATAGGATCACTATAAGGTACAGATTTCCCATTCCTAGGATTGAAGATCTTATGGATTGTTTGGGAGAAGCAAGGTACTACACCAAATTGGATTTGAAGAGTAGGTACCATCAAATCAGAATTAAGGAGGGGGATGAATGAAAAACAATATTCAAGACTACAGAAGGGCTAGATATGAATGGTTGGTAATGCCCTTTGGACTTAGTAATGCTCCAAGCACATTTATGAGGCTGACGAATGAAGTGTTGAAGTACTACATAGGTAGATTTGTAGTTTTGTACCTTGATGATATCCTAATTTTTAGTAAGAACAAGGAGGAACACCTCCAACATTTGTAGATTTTGATGAAGAAACTTCATGAGGAGAAGTTATCCATTAATTTGGAAAAATGTGAATTTATGAAGCAAGAGCTGATCTATCTTGGTTTTGTGGTGTCTCAAAGAACCTTGAAGATGGATCCTAGAAAAGTTGAAGCAATACTAAACTGGCCTACCCCTACATGCAGCACTAAAGTAAGGAGTTTCCATGGACTTGCCCAATTTTATAGGAAGTTCATTAGAGGTTTTAGTGACATATGTGCACTAGTCTTAAATACAATTAAAGGTGGAGTGAAAACTAAGTTCAAATGGACTCCAGAGGTTGGTAAAGGTTTTGAGTGGTTGAAAAAGAGAGTGGCTACACAACCTATTTTGGTTTTGCCAAATTTTGATAATTTGTTCATCCTTGAATGTGATGCAAGTGGCATAGCTGTTGGGGCAGTATTGAATCAAGAGAATAGGCCAGTTGCATTTTATAGTGAAAAGTTGAATGAAGCTAAGAAGAGGTATTCTTCTTATGACCTAGAGTTATATGCATTGGTGCAATCCTTGAGAAAGTGGAGGCACTATTTGTTACCAAAAGAATTTGTAGTTTATACTGACAACAAAGATTTGAGCTTTATCAATTCTCAGGAGAAGTTGAGCAATAGACATCTCAAATGGATGGAATATTTGCACGCCTATACCTTCACTATAAAACATAAGAAGGGACATATGAATAAGGTGGCTGATGCTTTGAGTAGGAGACTCTTGATATTCCAAGAGGTACATCTACAAAGTATAGGCTTAGAGAACTTCAAAGAGCTTTATGAAGGAGATGAAGACTTCAAAAACTATTTCCATAGTCAATTTACATACTATACTAT
The DNA here is from genome assembly GCA_018584345.1 of Thuja plicata. NCBI lineage: Eukaryota > Viridiplantae > Streptophyta > Pinopsida > Cupressales > Cupressaceae > Thuja > Thuja plicata. The sequence continues at coordinate 121,580 of MU223693.1, read as the reverse complement.
TCAGAATGATCTCTTGTTTAGAGGAAGACAGTTATGTATTCCTGAGGGATCTATGAGGGAGAATGTTATCCAAGAAAAGCACAATGGGAGCTTAAGTGGACATTTTGGCTTAAACAAAACACTAGAACTAGTGCAAAGATTCTATTATTGGCCTAAGATGCAGAAGGACATTAGGAAATATGTAGAGAAATGCTTGGTTTTTCAAAAAGCCAAAGATACCTCATCTAATGTACATTTGTATCAACCTCTACCCATTCCTAATAGGCCTTGGGAATGTATTAGTATGGATTTTGTGGTTGGGTTGCCTAGAACCAAGACTGGTTTAGACAATATATTTGTGGTTGTAGATAGGTTTAGCAAGATGAGCCACTTCATTGCTTGCGAAACCACTCATGATGCCAGTCATATTACATATTTGTTCTTTAAAGAGGTGGTACAGATTCATGGCTTTCCCCTAAGCATAGTATCTGACAGAGATGCAAAATTTATGGGTCATTTTTGGAAGACCTTGTGGACAAGGTTATGAACTAACCTATCATTTGGGTCAGCCTACCATCCCCAAACTGATGGTCAGACTGAAGTTATTAACAGATTTCTAGGTAGTCTCCTTAGATGCTTGACAAAGGAGTATGGAGTGATGTGGGATCAGTTGTTACCAGAGGAAGAATATTCCTACAATGACAGTGTTAATAGGACAACAGGCAAAAGCCCCTTTGAAATAGTTTATGGGATATACCCTAGAGGTGTGTTGGAGTTAAGACACTTGGAAAATGAAGAAGGTAGGAGTGCATATGCAGAGGACTTCACTCAATCAATGAAGGAGGTTCATGACCAAGTGAAGAAGCAGCTCCAAGAGGCTACACAAAAACTGAAAGCCAAAGTTGATGAAGGAAGAAGAGATATTCAATTTGTTGTGGGTGATCTTGTGATGGTACATCTTAACAAGTCTAAGTTGTAGAAGGGAATCCCCACCAAACTTCAAATGAGGAGGATAGGTCCTTGTAAGATTATTCCAAAGTATGGACAAAATGCCTATAAAATAGACTTGCCATCAAACTTGGCAATGTCTCCTATTTTTAATGTGCAGGATTTAGTACAATATAAAGGGCCTACACTAGTATTAACTAAATCACAGTCAAACAGTAAAAGAATAACACAAGATGTTCAGATTTCCCATGCACCTAAACCAGTGGCTGTGAAGATTTTAGACTCTAGAGTGAAGAAAAAGACCAGGCAGGGCACTTACATGGAGCATCTCATTCAGTGGGAAGGAAAGTCAGAGGCTGAAGCTACTTGGGTAGTTGAGAATGAATTCAAGAAGTAGGGAGTTGATCCTAAGCTCTTGTCCCCAGAGGTGACTTAAGTTCTTAGCCTTGGTAGTATGGTGCAGGAGCACCCCTAAGAAGCCATTTGGTTATCTCATTTTTTTTTTTTATTGAGTGTGAAAGACCCTCTTGAAGGGCATTGTAAATATATAAGGTCATGTGGACCAATCATGGTGTGAGTAGATCTTGTTAGTGCTCACTTTCTAGGTTAAAATCTTTCAGTCTAGTTCATATATTGTACTGTACTTGATGATGTCATCACATGGTAGGGTGATGTAATGGATGTTCTTAGGGTCCTTGGATACCCTAGGTGGTCTAACTTAGGTTAGCTAGGTTAGATTGGAGTTAAATCACTCAAAAAGTGAAAAGATGTAAATTAGCAACTTTTCAAAAGTTGCTGACAACATTTGGTTGTCTTAAGGATTTCGGTGTTTAAGAAGGATTAAGTTCATCCAAGGAGTTAGACATATGTGTTGAGGGGATATAAGGAAGGAAAACCCTAATTTGAAGGGTTGGAAGTCATTTGTACGGAATTGAGTTTTTTGAGCAAAGCAGTTTTGAATGAAAGAATAGGAAATTGAAGGAACAATGTTCATTTTTATTGTTGCATGGTTTAGTTTCTAAACTATAACCATTGGAAATCATTTTTAAGCATGTGGTAGTGCGTTCTAAGTTGTTAGTTTGTTTTGTAGTTACTTTTCCTTTGCATTTTGTAAATTCTTTGTGTTTGTACAGTTTTCTGTCCAGTTTTGATAGTGGTTCAAAGATGTGGACCTAACTCCATTTCCCACCATTGGTTCTATACGACCTATTGGGAATGGAGACTAGGTTCATTGAGCTTCAAGAATCCACAAAGTGGAGCTCTACAAGTGAGTGCACTAAATTTTAAAGTCTTGCCCTAGGCGAGCTGTGGATGAAGCCCAGTTAGGAAGACTGTGAAGATGTGCTTAGAAATTGTAGGAGGGATGTGTTCATGAGCCAAGAAGGCCATGGATGTGTTGGTATGTGTTGTATAGGTACTCAAGAACAAGGAGGAGTGCCCAAGAAATTATATTGCCAAGTTTTGAAGCCAAAGACTAAAGTCTGGTCTAAAACTAAACAAAAAACCCTATTTCTGAAACAGGGTGTACGGATAGAGTTGGGACCTAAAACCAAGAAAATCTTGGAGGTCTAGTATCATATGTGTGAACTGCCAAAACACATTTGGGGGTCCTTTGAGAAGTTTCACTTGAAAATGCAGATTCCTAGATTTCAGGAGGCCTAATTGGTGAAAAGGCTACAAGGCCTAAAAAATAGGAAACTAGTGAGTGATGGAGAAATGGATAAACTTGGCAAGTTAAGACCCATTTTGGGAGACAAGAATGGATTTGAATGAAGCCCTAGCCCTCCTGCAATACAAACCAATGGTTAGGGATTGGAAAGCATAGGTGAGGAGAGTTCTTGCAAAGAACAAAGATTAGGAACCTTTGAAGATAGGAAGATTCTTGGTAGAGGGAAATAATTGATTCTTTCCAAGTGATAGAGGGTGGATTGAGGAAACCCTAAGAGGTCCTAGGAGTGACCTAAGTTGAGTTCAAGACAACTCAGGAGGTAGCTAGGAGTCTCCTTATCGGACTTGTACTCTTGCCCCCAATAATTCCAAAAATCTTTGTCACCCCTATCTCCTTATTTCTCATTCTCCCACTCTTTCTCACCTCTCTCTATATCCATCATCAAATATATCTCCATGTTGATATATATTTGATTTAAAGCTATCACTTATTTATTGAGACATTTGTTATTGACCTCACGTATAACACAAATGTATGTAAAACTCTCTCTCTCTCTCACACACACACACACACACACACATTACATTCATAGTTGATTTGAAACTATCACTTCTCCCTTAAAAACCTTTGTTGCACAAACAACATATACTCTACACATAACGTGAAAAGTAGACCAATTTTTTCCCTTATTAACCATCCACATCTCTTTGACATACCCATTGCACACAGATGTGCAATAACTAGTTAATAGATGAGTTTATACTGACAATGGTACATCAATCACTTGAGTACTCATATTTAATATCAAGTAAGCACACAAATGATACACAAACCAAATTTATCATACTTGCACCCCATTCTCAATCCTTCTATTCTCGTTTTAATTTTGTGATTCAAGGAACATATAAACATGATCAGCTTCAATTGTACTTAACCAATCAACCACGACCCTTTAAAATAAGATTTCAAAATAATTGCTAATAAAAATTCCAGAAGCGATATTGCACGAGAAATAAATGAAAAGAGATGAAGTCCAAGATATTAACTTGCATATATAGACATATGTGCGTGGCTGCCGGATAGACCAGGGGAAGATATTTTACAATCAAATAATCCATTTTAATCTTGGGTGAAGATATTTAAGACTGTCAGGGATTTTTAAGGTAAAATCTTGGGTTTTTTTGTATTTGTACAGTGCATATTATTCGACTTGTGCAGTTATTTCTGTCCCAAAACTGTGCACTTTTACTTTTACATTTTCATTGCCTAAAACTAGTATCTTGTTTGCAGTGGAGTTAATAATATCTAAAAATAGTAGTCTTGTTTGCAGTAGAGTTAATCAGATATTATTCCGCTTTTAGGATTATTGTACAAAAATATCTAAGACTCGTTTGAAAAGAGACCAAAATAAAGATAAAGTAAGTATTCGACGCTATACAACTGTTTACAAAACATACAAGTTTTGGGTGTAATAAATGGTTTGATTGATAGTGAGAAAAGTTTTTATTCCAGAATTCAAGCTGTTAACTTTTATCCGATCCATTACATGTATAGTGAATGCCCAAAGTATGAGAAAGAATAATGAGAAAGCAGGGATGCATTTCCAACATGCCAACCTGGTAAAATGAAAGACTATTAATGTTTTTTATTGTACAGTTTTTTTCACCTTGTCTAATTTGTCTAATTTTTATATTGTTGTAATCGTTTTGCTTATGGGTTTTTTATATGGTTGTAAATGTTTTGCTTGGTCTCATAGATTAGTGTTTAATAGTTAATATATATCAAAAGTTGGTATGTTTATACAGTTGGAGGATCCGAGTAGAATATCAGAATCATCATGGACCAATGAAAAACACAGCTTGTATATTAATTCCATGGAGAAAGCCTTTGTCTCAGCTCTTTATCAGAAAGGCAATTATACATATCCCTGTATTTGGTGTGGATTTAAACGAGGTTTGCATTTTGAGCGTCATTAGTTTTCTTTTTTTCTAATTTGATTGAAATTCAATGATTATGTAGTTGAATCTGTGTTTTCCAATGGCGAAGTACTGTTTGGATTTCCTGAGGAGAGCCAAATTGAAAGTGAATCACAAAAGCCTATCATCTATCATGATGTTCAAAACAGATCAGAAAAGTGTCTATTATTGAAGGAAACATTTCAGAAACAAGATAGGAATGGTTGTTTTCTTTCCCCTTGAACAAATGATTTTGGTGGATCTCATCTAACTTTTTTCATGGGTATTACCCATTTTTTAAATTTCATCTTGGTTTTATTTATATATTCTTGTAGATCATTTTTTAAATTTTATCTTGGTTTTAAAATTCATCTTGGTTTTATTTATATATTGTTGTAGATCATTGCATATTATGCTGACATGAATGACTGACAGGAAGAAGAAACAATAGAAAATTAGAAGATGGAGTCAGACATTCAAAAAGGGAAATGACAGATGTATTCGAAGAAGTACAGTCTAGGCATAATGATGAACGTACATGCAATTTCTATGCAGGGCAAATTTTGTTCCCACAAAGTACAATTGTTTCAGAAACTTTGAGTGACAAACCGGAGGATCAGGTATGATTTCGATCAAAATTATATTGAATTTTAGTCAGTCATGAAAATATTCATACAAATTCTAACTCCGTAAACTACGTTTTCAGATCGTTCCATCCATCGAAGAAACATCTCCTAAGGAATATGGCAAGCCATGATACGTTTTTAGGTCGAGAAAATATCTCCAATCCAATGTCTTTACATTGTAATTGACAACCTGGGGATATTTACAATCAGCCAATTAATTGGGCGTGCGTGATAGTTTTAATAGTTAACAAGCTGTAATTGATCTGACATTCCTGAACAATGATATTTGGAATACTTTTAAGGAAAATGTTTGGAGGATTTGACTATTTGTTTAGATATTTTAAATATATTTATTTAAATAAGTGGGAGAGATATTTATTTAGAGTTATTTTATTTATTTTTGAGAATTATAATATTTACTAGCAATTGTACCTTTGTGTGCAATGGGTATACTAAAGAGATATAGAACGTGTAATAGGGAAACTTTGGTCTATCTTCTGCGTAGAGTACATGAGGTTAATTGTTAGGCCATTTAAAAAATGATGTTGTCTCCATGCAATAAAGGTCTCAATGGAGAAGTGGTAGCTCCAAGAGAGAGAGAGAGAGAGAGAGAGAGAGTTATCTCATTCAATTCATCTCTCTTGTTCCTTACCCCTATCTCTTTTTCTCTACCTCTATCGCCCTCTCACTTCTCTCTTTGTCTCCTTCTATCCACATCTCTCTCTCTCTCTCTCTCTCTCTCTCTCTCTCTATATATATATATATATATATATATATATATATATATATTCCTCTCTCCATATCTATTTGTCTGTTTTTTCTTCTTTCTTTTCTTATCTTCCTCTCTCTTCCCATCTCCCCCCACTTCCTTCATCTCCTTTTATATTTTTCTCAGTCTGTCACTATGTATATAATAAGCTTAAAAATCCAATAAATAATCAAATAACAAATTACTTTTTGGTGTATTAAAATTAAATACATAATATAATATAAATAATAAGAATATAATATAGTAATTTAATATATTATGATTTGATAATATAATATAATTAATAGTATGAATAATGAGATAAGCGTAAAAAATAATACAATATAGTATAAGAATGGTATGATATAATATAATATAAATATTAATAATATTATAAATAATATAATAAAAATAAAATATAAAATATAAAATAACAATAATAAAGATTAAACATATACTTTAATATATGTCAATTTTTTATTATCTTTTGTATTGATAATAAGAGGATCAGAAAGATTTTTACAAAACAGAGTTTCACAAAGTGTCAAAAGAGAGACATAGCCTCACACTGAAAAGTATCAAAAAAGATCAGACATCACCGATAAAGAGTATCAACATAACAGAGAGAAGTACATAACAAGGATCTAGTGTAAAATATCTTAGTAGATGTCTACCCAGGCAGTCCACCCCAGGGGGCCTTCCATCCATACTATGTTCTTCTTAGCCTGGATTTGTGCCTACATGAAAATCTGGTCATCTGTGGCATTTTTGTTCTTCTTCAATTCCCCATGCAGTTTCTTAACCATCTCATTGAAAACAATGAGATTCTCCATGTGCCTCTCCATTCGTAGCCATCTTTCATCTCGAAGACAAATATGGTGGAATGACCTATCTTCAGGAACCTCTTCAGCTTCTCCCTGCTAATCAACATGTGGATAGAAACCTATGAAGAAATTTTAGAATAAGTGAGTTTAGGGAAAAACTCAGTAAGAACTCTGGGACTGTCAAGAAAATTTTCTTCATTCCTGCACTTCCAGATCTGTCAGAGGATGTTAGAAGAAAAATATTCATGAACAGGTTAGTATCTTTCTTTAAGCCAGAAACATGTCCATTGATAATTTCAAAACTATTAAGATATTTAGGGTAAGTAATCCCAAACATAACCCAAATTTATTTTACAAAAGTACAGTCGAGAAGGATATGCCTCGTGGATTCAGGAATCTTGTAGATACTAAAAAGTTCAGTAGTAGAGGAATCTTTCCTTATAGGGAGCTTGTCAAGAAGCGTTAGCCACTTAAAACAACTTATCTTAGGGTCAATGTCATTTCTCCAAAGTCAGTCAAAGTAACTTTTCCAAGTATTAGATTCCATTTCAGTATACCATATTTTGTTGACATGTTTGATGATAGTATCATTCTGATTAAGAATTTTATAAATGTTCTTGACTTTAATTTTATTCACAACAGTGCCATCAGGCCATTTAACTTTTAAAAATTTGTGGGAGTCAATATGACAGGTGTTGGGTAAGTCCTCACAAGCTTTATCAATCATGTTTTAAGTCTTCTTTTGGGACAGGGGGATATTGTCTCTAGTTTTGAGCACCTCCCAACTTATAAGTCTGTCATGCTCAAACAGTCTTATAAATTGAGAAATACCCAAATTGTGCCACGCTCTAGCAAAGCATCCTTGAGAGAGAGCAAGAGGTTTTTCGAAGATGTACAAATTCTTCCAAATGGACCTTTCACTAAAATGATGGATAGAGTCATGGAAGGTCTTATTTGAGATAAGATGTTTATTATGTTCCCAAGCTTTCGAGATAGTTTTAAAGACAAAGGATCCTTGGATAGAGACAGGAAAGTCTCCAATAATTAGATCACAGAGTGGTAGTTTTTTCCAAGACTTAGCTTTTCTAGGGAAGCCTCTTTCAATTTTACTTCTGATAAGAACCTTCCATGACCCATCACCATCCAGAGAGTGGAAGATCCATTTCACAGCAAGGGTAATCCCTTGAGTTTTAATGTCCTAGAGCCCTAGCCCACCAAGTAATTTATCGGTGTGGCACCACTGCCATTTAACAGCGTGAAGTTTTTTATTCCCTTTACCATCCGACCACAGAAAGTTCCTATTCTTTTGGACTTCAAGAATTTGATAGTTATTGATCATCCAAGCTGAGGAATAATAGATGTTGTAGGATGAGAGAATCTTTTGGTAGACCTGAACTCTGCCAACCAAAGAGAGAGATCTACTGTGCCATTTATCCAACTTTTTGGTGATTTTTTCCTTAACCCAGAGCCACATATCCTTGGTGGAGGGTTCCATAGAGAAAGGGATACCGAGGTATCTAACAATCTGGTGAGGCCCTCCCCATTGGAAATTAAACTTGTCAAACCACTCTGGGGGCCAATCATTCCACCCAAGGCAAATGCATTTGGAGTGGGATAACCGGGCATGAGAGATAGTGCAAAAAGTGCTTAGTTTGTTATGCATAGCAGAAAAGTTCTCTTAAGAAACTTCAAGAAAAAAGGCAGTGTCATTGGCAATATATATATCAATTTTGTATTTTTTATATAACAATATAATAAATATATATTAATCAATTAATATATTAAAAAATGATAATATATTATAGTTACTTTTCTTTATTTCATATATATAATATTAATGTACATATTTTATAAAATAAGATTAATATTGTAATTATGAAAATAAGTTATATATAAAAAGATATAAATAATTTACAAGTAATGTGATATATAAATATATGTTATAAATATGTCTATTATGTCTCTTGCAAATAGAAAAAATAATTATAAAAATCTATAATATATATATTAGTCTTTATTGTGGAGAATAGGAGCACAACATTCACAAAGTTTCATAACAATTTTGAAGTTCTTTTTGTTTATGTTCCCGCACATCACATTAACACAACAAAGGCTTCAATGTATTAAAGAGGGATGTTAAATTAAATATGCTTTAAACCGTACGCTCAACATTGAGAAATGGTGCATGTATTCTAACCACCAATCAAATCATAATTTATGACTTATTCATTGCATCATAAACATATATGTAAATTATTTAAAAAATAGGAATAATACCTATATACTCGTAGGATGTGGCTATCCTCCATGTAAAATGCACCTTTGACAAAATTTCAAAAATAAAAAACACAACTAATTTTCTTGAAATTTTCATCATTTGTTCTTCATGATCTCCATATTTTGTGGTGGAAAACCACAAAAAAAAATGCCAAATAAAGTATGCTTTCATGAATGTGAATTTTTTTTTTACTATGTTTTTGTCTTTGGTGCATTTTACTTTGAGATTAGCCGCTTCCTATACTCATATATTGGTGGAATAATATAGATCGACATAACAAATGTTATCCTACAAGTTCACGATAAATATGACAAGACATCGAAAATTGATAAGACAAAATTACATAATCTTTGCATACGTGAGTGAAGAAGTGTGTACTATCAAACCAAATTAATGTCGTAGTCAATGGGAAAAGAAAAATGAACGGATCATATTATTTTGATTGTCTTGCATGATGAAAGCAGTATTTTTGACTGTTGATTCTCTAAAATAGCTTGTCCATTTCAAATAGTCAACACCTTGAACATAATTAAATATATGAAGATAGTTTTATGTGTGGCTTATTTTGGATCTATTATGTTTACTTTTAAATATTATTTTATTTATTATTGAGGAATTTAAGATAAATGGTAAGAGTTTTTGTTAATACATTCACATTAGTGCACCTCACTTTTTCTTGTCATTATAGAATACAACTTGGCATTAAGAAAAATTTCATTTAATATTTAAAATTATTATTTATTCTTTTAGTCAAATGATTTTTATTATTTTTTTAGATTACCTCTCAACGTTAATACAAAGTTTACTTACATTTTCAAGTTGTAGTCATCGTATCCAAAAATATTTTGGCCTATGTATTTGATTTCTAAGATATATTTTATGTTACTACTTGTACTTATAGGAGGTGCAAATAACGTCTTCATAATAAATTGAGGATAATATTTAAATCCATTATTTATTATTTTAGTCATATTCATTTTATTAAACATAATAAATATCAATTTCATTAATCTAGTCAATTCAATCAGGAAAGGGACCAAACCCATTCAATAAGCGAGAAAGCAGATGAAAAGAGGGGAACTCACAAGATATGAGACCACCAAAAGTCAGTAAGGAAAAAAACCCTACTAAAGAGAAAGCTTTTGAATAGAGAAATAACCAATTAAAATAGGGATCTCAACCCCCACAGAGGTTATAGTCTCAAAATAGAGGGGTTTAGGAAGGAACCACAGATCATCACCCAATAAGAAACCCTTGAACAGGAAACAAAACAACCAAGAAAAATGAAAACTAGCAGCCAATAAAATTAAAATCAAGGAAGGTAACATTTGAAACTCAAGCTCAAATTATTTTATGTTAAAGAGGATAAGAAATCAGAAATAGATATTGCTAACAATTGTGATAAGGTTGATAATGATGTTGAAAGTTCTTTGTATGTTGGAAGAAATCAAAAATGAATGATTGATTGATAGTGGTTGTTCTCATCATATGACTGAAGATAAAGGTAAATTTGTATCACTTGGAAAGTATGATGGTGGTCCTGATAGACTTAGTGATCACAAAGCAACTTACATTGTTGGTTAAGGCTCTATTACTTTTAATAGAAAGAATAACACTAATAATGTCTATTATGTGAAGGGTTTGTATGAAATTTGTTGAGTGTTGGGCAGATGTGTGAAAATGGATATGAGAATATGACAATGAAAGTAATCTTAATCCATCATCTTATATGTATGTCTCCAAAGGAAAAGGCATGCACAAGGTAAGCAAATTTTTTATCAAAATTTCTTAATTAAAAATAATGGTAATTGTAGAAAACCTTAAAAAAACTCAGAAACATAACTCGAGAACTTGGGTATAAACCATTCCAGCTAATGAAATACACACACATTAGAAATGATGTGGTAGACATGGCTACAAACATTGACATCTTTCATTGCCTCCTTTCATTTAATTTGAAAGAAATTTTGACTCAAAAGGAAAGTGTCATTAATAGTCTCATTTGCACATTTTATCACTTCCATTTATTCTTTATAATGAATCTCCTCTCTTCTTAGCATTGGTGGGTGTTGATAACATACTCAAAGGCTCTCATTTACTACAAGTAGGGAAAATGTTGGATACAATTTTAGAATCTTGATTTACATCTACCAACTACAATTTTCTATACAATTTTAAAATGACCAAAGAGAAGAGACACCATGCTTATTGGCTACACAACCATTCCACAACATACTTGTGTCATTTGTATTTATTTCATCTTGTCTCCTCCCCATAATAGAGTTATACGGCTTCATAAATGGTGCCTTATCCTTGCCTTATCATAAATGAACTCACGTGACTTGGATGTGACAAAGACAAAGCTAGGTGATAAACCATGTAAGAATTTTCTCTCATAATGAATAAGAATTTTCCTAAGGCAATATGCCAAGATCTAGAAGCCTAATCAATAGAAAATATAAGAAAGATAAAATAGACAAGAATAATTTGTATTCTTATCAATATGATAAAATGGACTAATTGAATCCAATGATATACAATGTAGAAGTGCCTAGCTCCGATTTAAAAATGAACAGGCAATGCAATATTTTTGGGCATTCTGAGCATGATGGTAGCATTCGTTTAGACTCAAAATGATCCACATTTTCAGATTTCTCTTAGGTATTGTCTCCACATGCAAGCTTCAACTAGTTGTAGATTTGGCCTCCGATGTCCAATTTTGATGAAACAAAAGGCGATCAAGCCACTACCCTATTGATATATCTATCTCCATAGAGAATTTACCAAGTGGCATCCCATTCTTGAATTTAAAATATATGACTAAGGTAGCCCACATTGATGAAATTCATGAAACAGTGGTGGGAACATGTGAATTTAGGGGATAAATCAAACCTATACAAAGTCACCAAGAAACTCAAGTATGTAAAAAATAAGTTGGAGTAGATTAAGGATAATAAAAAACATCTTTGTAGAAAGAGAAGGGGTTTGGGGAGGAACTCTCAAAGCTAAATGAATTAATAATTGCCAGGGGAATGATACTTGAGAAATATGAAGCAGAAAAAGAACTGAAGGATGGGTTGGTAGAGTTGCAAGCAAGGGAATAATACTATTGGAGGAAAAAATCAATAGATATATCTCTCAAAGAAGGTGATAGAAACACCGAATTATTCTATAATACAACAATTACAAAAAAAATAGGAAAAAGTGGTATAAATTTAGAAACACGATGGTGAATTAGAAAGATCCATAAAAGAGGTTAATGTAGAAGCAATAAGATACTTTGACAAAATTTTGAATAGGGAAACATAAATACATCAATATGAAAAGAAGTTGGTAAGAAAAGAACAAAACAAGATGGTGTACAAATAAATTACAAAAGAATAAGTCAGAATCGTGGTGTTTCAATTCAATCAGGATAAAGAACTAGGGCTTGATCACTTCCTAGCTAGCTTTTTCATCATTTTTTGGATGTGGTGGGTGATGATATGACTGCTAAAAAAGAGGAATCAAGAAGGAAACAATAATGATTTGGAAAAAAATCATAAATTTTTTCCCCTTATACCAAAAAGAAGGAGGTGGTGAACATGAACGAATTTAGATCTATTATTCTGTGCAATATGACATACAAAATTATAACTGAGATTGTTTCAAATAGACTAAAAGTAGTACTAAAGCACATAATATTAGAAGAACATAGTGGATTCTCCCTAGGTAAATCAAGTACAAAAGGAATAATAATTGCACATGAGGCAATGATATGTATAAGTTACTATAAATTTAAGCTCACCACTAGCATGATACTAGAACTTGATATCCTCAAAGCAGGGCCTATGATTTAGTAGACAAACAATTTCTGGTTGAAGTTCTAAGACTATTTGGAGCCATTGATAAATGGGTCACATGGATTGAAAGTTGTATCACTACACCTAATTCTCAATACTGATAAATGGAGTAGCACATGATTTCTTATATACTTCTAGGGGTATAAGGAAAGGAAACCCCCTCTAACTCTTTTTATTCATAATCATGGTAGAACATATGGGAAAAGGGATCACACAACTTAGGGAGGCAAGAACATGGAAGGTGATGAAAGTTGTTGAAGGGGTTGACAACATTTCGCACCAACAATTCAGAGATAACACAATCCTATTTGGGGATGCAGGAAGATTAGAGGCTAGAACCATCAAAGACTTCCTAGTGAAGTACTACAAGGCCTCGGGCCAAAGAATCAAATGGAGGAAGTTAGAATTATTTCTCTTGAACACGCAACTAGGACTCTAAAGGGACATAACAAACATCCTAGGTCTCAGGAATGCATCTCTTCATGGTAGATACAAATTGTCTCAATTAAAAATAATGTTAATTGTAGAAAACCTTAAAAAAACTCAAAGAAATGTAAACTCAAGCACTTGGGTATAAACCATTCTACGTAATGAAATACACATACATTAGAAATGATGTGGTAGAAATTTCTATAAATATTGACATCTTTCATTGCCTCCTTTCAATTATTTTGAAAGGATTTTTGACTCAAAAGGAAAGCTTCTTTAATATTCTCATTTGTACCTTTTATCACTTCCATTTATTCTTTATAATGAATCTCCTCTCTTCTTAGCATTAGTGGGTGTTGATAATATATTAAAAGGTTCTCATTTACTACAAGTACAAAAAGTGTTAGATACAATTGTAGAATTTGGATTTACACCTGCCAGTTGCATTTTTCTATATAATTTTAAAATGACCAAAGAGATGAGACACCATGCTAATTGGCTACACAACAATTTGACAACATACTTGTATCATTTGTATTTATTTCATCTTGTCTCCTCCTCATAATACAGGTATATGGATTCATAAACTGTGCCTTATCCTTGCCTTATCATAATGGAACTGACGTGACTTGGATGTGACAAAGCCAAAGCTAGGTGATGAACCATGAAAGAATTTTCTCTGATACCAAGTAAAAATTTGCCTAAGGAAATATGCCAAGATATAGAATCCAAATGAATCTAGCACAAACAAGAAAGATAAAATGGACAAGACTAAGTTGTATTCTAATTAATATATTTAATAGGATTAATTGAATCCAAAGATAGACAATGTAGAAGTGCCTAGCTCCGATTTGATAAAATGAACAATCAATTCATCATTTTTTGGGTGTTTTGAGGATTATGGGAGCATTCGTTTAGACCCAAAATAATCCAAATTTGTAGATTTCTCTCAGGTCTTGTCTGCACATGCAAGCTTCAACTATTTGTAGGTTTGGCCTCCGATGTCCAATTTGGATGAAACAAAAGGAGATCAGGCCACTCCCTTATTGATCTATCTATCTCCCTAGAGAATTCACCAAATGGCATCCCATTCTTGAATTTTAAAATATGTGACTAAGAAATCCCACAATGATGACATTCATGAAACATTTGTGGGAAGAGTTGAATGTAGAGGATAAATCAAAGCTATACAAAGTCAGCAAGAAACCCAAGTACGTAAAAAATAAGTTGGAGTAGAATTTGGATAATCTCAAAACTCCCGAAGCTCAAAATAAATAATAATTTCCAGGAGAATGAGACTTCAGAAATATCAGAAAAAGAACTAAAGGATGAGTTGGCAGAGTTGCAACCAAGGGAATAATACTATTGGAGGCAAAAATCAAGAGAAATATAGCTCAAAGAAGGTGATAAAAAAACTGAATTATTCTATAATACAACAATAACAAGAAAAAATAGGAAATGAGTGGTATAAATATAGAAACAGGATGTTGAAATGGAAAGATGCATAACACTGGTTAATGCAGAAATAGTAAGATACTTTGAGGAAATTTTGAATAGGGAAACACAAATAAATCAAGATGAAAAGAAGTTGTTAAGAAAAGAACAAAAAAAGATGGTGTACAAAGAAATTACAAGATAAGAAGTCAGAACCATCGTGTTTCAATTCAATTTGGATAAAGCACTAGGGCCTGATCGCTTCCCAGCTAGCTTTTTTCAACATTTTTTGGATGTGGTGGGTGATGATCTGACTGCTATGATAGAGGAATCAAGAAGGAAACATTAATGATTAGGTAAACAAATCATATATTTTTGGCCCTTGTACCCAAAAAGAAGGAGGCAGTGAACATGAACGAATTCAGACCTATTGTTCTATGCAATATGACATAGAAAATTATAATTAAGAATGTGGCAAATAGACTAAAAGTAGTACTAAAGAACATAATATTAGAATAATTGAGTGGATTATCCTAAAGTAAATCAATTGCAAAAGGAATAATAATTACACATGATGCAATACATACTACTAGAAAATTAAGCTCACCACTAGCATGATACTAAAACTTTATATCCTCAAAGCCTATGATTTGGTAAACAAATAATTTTTGGTTGAAGCACAGAGACTATTTGGATTCATTGATAAATGGGTCACATGGATTCAAATTTGTATCACTACACTCAAATTCCCAATACTGATAAATGGAACATCGCATGATTTCTTATCTACTTCTAGGGGTATAAGGAAAGGCAACCCCCTCTAACACTTTTTATTCATAATCATGGTAGAACATATGGACAAAGGGCTCACACAACTTAGGGAGGCAAGAACATGGAAGGTGATGAAATTTGTTGAAGGGATTGACAAAATTTTGCACCAACAATTCATAGATAACACAATCCTATTTGCGGATGCATGAAGATTGGAGGCTAGAACTATGAAAGACTTCCTATCGAAGTACTGAAAGGTCTCAGTCTAAAGCATCAAATGGAGGAAGTTAGAAGTATTTCTCTTGAACACACAATTATGACTCCAAAGGGACATAAAAAAACATCCTAGGTCTCAGGAATGCATCTCTTCATGGTAGATTCCTAAGAATGTCATTGTTTGTAGGGGTTAACAAAGTTAGCTACTAAGATAATCTAATCAATAGATGTAAAATTAAAATGGAAACTTGGAAAGGAAAGTAGCTAAGTTCTATTGGAAAGTTATTAATGACCAAATTAGTCTTATCAACAACACAAGGACGAGAAGTTGTTCGAATTCCTCATGGAGGATTGGCTCAAGTTGCTACTGGACAGTGGGGGTAAAAACCCCAATTAGCCTTCTCTTTTTTCCATGCTTTTCTTTTTTGATGGTTTCCATTGGCTGGCCAATGAGGGCCTTGTTGTGGTTCTGTTGAACTTTTGCTACTGGTTTAGATTTAATTCCTGCTTTACTGTTAATCGTAATTACTTTGATACTTACTTTCACAAACTGGTTACCAGCTTGAAGGTGAAGCTGGGGTCTGTTAGGGATTGTAGGCTGGTTACCATCTCCATGTTGGAGTTGGGGCCTGTTAGTTTTAATTTCTAGTTTTTTATTTTAAAAAAGGGTATTGGCTGAGGGTGTGTTGACCTTCATGATGTGCTGGTAATCTGCTGGTAGTCTGCACTTCTCATGCTGGTTGTGTCTGTATGCACCCTAAAATGGTCGCCTAGACTTTGGGCCCCATTTCTCAATTTATCAAATTCCTGAATCACTATTTTCAAATATCAACAATATCAATTATATCAATTTCCTTGATCATATCATAATCAATTCAATATTTCCTAAGGTTTGATCATTTTTATTTAATTAAAAGATTTAATTTATCTTTTAATTAAATAA
>MU223693.1:82092-94530 GCA_018584345.1 Thuja plicata | reverse complement strand
TAGATTTGCATTGCATTGCATACATTTGATTCATTGGAGATATTGGCATTCTTGCCCTTGTTTTCATTGTGAATCTCTCATTGTATGGTTTATTGGCAAGGTCATGAGTTTATAGCTCTAGCTGAGAGTAATTTTACAAAGCTTGCAACTCCATGCATAGAGAGCTATGGATCGATTTGTGAGGGCTCATTCTTGAGTTTCCTTACATGTAAGGATTCATAGAAGTACACTATTTTGTGTGTACAGTGTCTGTTCAGTCAGCCCCCTTGTCTCGGTTGCTTTTATAATAAAAAACAATACCTGTGTACTCTATGTCATATATGAAACTCCTCAAGAAAGTAGAAGATGAATTAATTCAAAAAATGAGATGATTCTTTTGGAGTAGAATGAGAGAACACAATAGATTTCCTATGGTTTCATGGGATAAGTATGTTCCCCAAAAGAGGGTGGAGGAGTTGGACTGAGACAACTACATATAATGAATCTTTCTATGGAACCTAAACTAGTTTGGAATATGTATGCTTGTGGACACTAGAAATTGGTCCAAATTTTGTGCCAAATTACCTAGATTCGAATGAAGAATCATGAAATCTTTTGACAACTACAAACCCACCTAAGGGATCAACCATCTAGAACTACAAGGTAGAATGTGGAGACATTGTAACACACCATGTTACTTGGGAAATTTGGAATGGACATTGGGCTTCCTTCTAGACAGATTCATGGGGAGGAGAGAAACTATTAATTGAATTCTTTGACCTAGGGACCATCAAAGATGAGATTATGAGAATGTGGGGAATGAAAGTCAATGATTATGGGAGACCAGTGGAGCAGAATGGGGTGTGGGTATGGGAACGGAGAAATCTTGATGAAATTAATGCTGCTGAAAACTAAAAGAATGTACTAAGTCAACTATTAAAGAAAATATGGATCATGCCAATGAATGAAGAGGATTTAATCCAATGGTGTAGAACAAACACTAGGACATACAAAGTGAACATAGGATACAAAATCGAAGAAACATCAATTGAAAAAAAAAAATTGGCCTATAAGACTAATACAGAACAAGAACATCCTACCCAAGGTTGGTGTATTCACTTGGACAACGTAGCAAAAAAAAATATTCACTCAAGACCGGTTATAGAGAATAGAGATACATGACCCTAGAAGATGTGTTTTGTGTCATGCAAAGGGAGAATCCACCAATCATATATTGTTACAGTGTCAATATGCAAGTGAGTGTTTGAGCTACTTCATGAACAAAACAGACCTTCAATGTCCACTCCCAAACTATATTGAGAACTAGTTTAACATGTGGCCCAATATCAAATCAAGGTGCCATTAAATCTAAATAAAAAACTTTCCAATAAAGAACATTAAAAAAACCATTATATTATGTCAATTAAAGCTTACAACTGTTATGCATGCCTTCCACTTAATTGGCTGATTATAAATATCCCCAACTTGTCAATTACAATAAGACATAAATTTGGAGATATTTTTGTGAGCCTTCCAACCCGTAGACTAAATAGTGTTATATGTCTCATTGTTTAATGGGATGATTTGAAAACAGATGTATTTTGTGCTAACCGATTTTTCCCTAAATTGAAGTTGCTTGCACGTTCATCCATATGCTTAGACTGCACTTCTTTGAATACATTTATTATTTCCCTTTCTTGTAATTTCATCTTTTTTCTTCTCTCTGGACAAAGTGATAGATGAAATGCAAAAAAATGGTAAAACCCAAGGAAAAAGTTAGCTGAGATCCACCAATATATCAACAAAATCATCTGTATAAGGGATAAGAACCAACCATTAATATCTTGTTCATAAAATGTATGATTACTGCTGCATATCTCCTTCAATATACACTTTTTTGAATTCTTTTGAAGATCATGATAGAGGCTAGGCTTTTCTAATTCACATTAACTTTGGCTCTCTTTAGGAAACTCAAACAGCACTTCACCATTGAAAACCCAGATTCAACTTCCTATGCACAATCTCTTATGTTCAGATACAAAACCATTGAATTTCAATCAAAGAAGAAATCAAAATAGTGGGATTTGTATAAGGTACATAATGATTCTCAAGATTCAAACCTCATTTAAATCCACACCAAATACAAAGGCTTTTTGTCCTCTATCATTTTGTCATCTCTTATAAGGATATGTATAATTGCCTTGCTAATAATGACTTGAGACAAAGGCTTCCTCCATGGACTTAATATACCAGTTGTGTTTTGCATTGATCCATGATGATTCTGATAATGTGGGATCCTCCACCTGTAAAAACATACCCTGAACACTAATCAATGAGAAAATCCAAAACAAAAAAAACCATGTAAAACTGATCATTATAGGCAAACTACTTCAACTCTATAGAATAAAAAGACAACATGCAAAAACCCATATAATAAAAATAATAATCTTTCATTTACCAAGTTGGCATGTTGTGAATGAATCAACCTTGGTTGCTCATTATTATGTCTCATGTTTTGGGCATTCCCTACGCATTAAAACTTACGGCTTGAGTGCTCAAATAAAGACTTTTTCTCCCTGTCAATCCAGCCATTTATAACACCCAAAACTTCTCAGCAAGTTTTATTAAAAGTTGTACAGAATCAAATCCTTACTTTATCTTTATTTTGGCCTCTTTTTCATGACTGTCTTAGATATTTGAGGGACAAAAATCCCAAAAGCTCAATAATATCTGACTAACTCCGGGGTAAACAATATATTATTTTCAACCAATGAAAATATGTTAAAAAAAACTTCGTGGTAAGCCAAAGATTAGTCTTATACTACTTGTGCGTCAAAATATCCACGTACATATGCATATGCACATTAATATCTTGACTTAGTGACATGCGCATTTATTTCTCCACCATTATCCATTTTAAATATTTTTATTTCCAATTTTGGTAGTTCATTTATTTAAGAAGAGAAATTGGAGAAGGGAATTGTATGGGTGTTGGTTAAGTTTCAGATAGAATGTATTAGAGAAAAAAATTGTCAAATTTATTTTTTGTCTAAATTTGCGAAAACACTATAAGTTTTTGATATTTTTTTTGTGGTTTTTTACCACAAAATCTGTAGATCATGAAGAAATAAGCTGAAAATTTCATAAAAATTGTATGTGCCTGATTACATCATTCAACAAGATTGAAATTATTGGAAAGGAAAAGGGAGTCATAATTACGTCGTAGGTCTTTTTGGACACGGCTAAGCTCCAGATAGAATGTACCATTGACCAAATTTGAAAAATCTGAAAAATAGTAAAACATAAAAGCAAACGCATAAAATGTTTCTGGTTCATAACCCAGTCCTACCAAGAGGACTGTGAACCCCATTAAAAACATAATTCTAGTTTACTGCTCATATCCATATCTAGAGCAATACTGCTCATCCAAGAAAACCAAATTAAAAACATAATTCTAGTTTACGGAAAAAAACCAAACCAAAAAAAATAGCATTGAGCTATCCCACAAAACTTATCATGGCTGCTTGTCAATCGGAAGGGGAGGTGATGTCATTCTCCATGCTTGGAGCGGAGTCTAATTTTGATCTTTTATCTGGGATTTCTTCCCCACTATTCCCCATAGAGTCATCCTCCAGAGACACCTTGACTGATTCAGAGTCCTCCACAGTAGCATCATCCATTTCTTCTTCATTTGCTTCATCTTCAACATCCTCCCCTGTCACCTTCTCTGAGTCTTCTTCCTTATCTGAATCAGAATCTGAACCCTCACCACCAATTTTAGTATCCGAAGAGACTCGGCTACCCATTCCATCCAATTTTTCATTATATTTGAATTTATACACCCATGGGAGATTCTCATCAATCTCATCCCCAAAGGGGACATAGAGCCCATCTTTGATTCCTAAGAACTTAGAGAGAAAGTTGATCCCTTTTTTCATCAATGATATGCATAGTTGTTGATCCTCCCAATCCCACCCCTAGAGAATATGGAGGTGACGAGGAGGGCTAGCATAGAAGTTCCTCCTAGGACCAACTGAAAACCCTGGGAATGGTTTCCCTGCAGTTAACGTTGTGGCTCGGTCCCAGGGAAAAGGAGTGGTAAGTTCAGCATCTATATTTAGGATTACATTGTGCAAATCCACTATAAATTTATTAAAGAAGAGCCTATCACAAATTTCTTCACCATGGTTTTTGTGGGTTTCAGCAACTAGGAGGCTAGCAAGGAACCCTGCAAAGATATCAAAGAGTACCCTATATCTATGGTTGGTATTCAGGAAATTGAAACCCAGTACCTTTCTCACTGCATGGAAGACAAGAGGGTGATGGTACATGCATATTTCACTAAGATGATTAAAGGAGATTGGCGCATCGAAGGCCAGTTTCTCCACTTCCACTCTAAATTTGATCAGAGAGTCCATCATGTAAAAGCTAAAACTGCAGTCGAGAAAAGGCCGGAGCTGTTATGCTACCAAACTACCTTGATTTGCATAGAGTAGAGTCAATGGCGTACTTAAAAGAGAATGCAGAATGAATAATCACTCCCTTCCTGACAATGTACCCTTACCTGCCTTCCGCATTAAAAGCCTCGTTGCAATATGATGCAAGCGGATGGATATTATACAATACCACTATTACAAGTAATGTCCTTGTAGAGAGTAATACTTGTCATTTAATTTACAAAAAGGAGGGAATGTTGCGTGAGGAAGTACCCAAATGCATCTCCTGTCAGTTGAAGAGATGTGGAGTTAGAGAAACGTTCCATCTGCACAATCGGAGGGAGAAGAAAATCTTTTGCCATAAATCCAACTCCAAAACGGTCAGTTGTAATTGTCAGGAACTGTCTAATAAAAACAACGAACACTTTTTCCTACAGCTAATATAAAATTTGGGAGAAATGACCGGGAATTCAAAAAGAGTTAACAAATAAATTTAATGCATTCCCCTAATGATTCTCTATTTTCCAAGTCATCCACCAAAACATTCCCTTCCCAAAAAATGTGATTGACCGTTACAGATTCAAATTTCTTAGTTAGATTTAGAATCACTTCCAAAATTGATTGAAGTTTCCAGTTATAGATCAAGCCAGATCTAACTGCATTTATAGTTATCAAGGAATCTCCTTCTATCTCCAAGTTTTTAATTCCTAACTCCACTGCCAATGATAAACCATGAAGTAAGGCTTTGAATTCTACCATGTTACTAGTACCCCTTTCTAGTGGGCTTGCCAAATGTACAATCATATGACCCTCAGCAGAATGAATAATGCATCTAGCCCTGGAAGGCCCTGGATAACCTTTTGAGGCACCATGGAAATTCAGCTTCCACCATCCTAATGTAGGAGGCTGCCATGTACAATTTTCCCTTAAATTTGCATTAGCTTTAGCACCAATCCCAATTACTGCAGGAAGTTTTAATCCAAACCAATTCTTACTCATTCGATCATCCCAGGTTGTGAACAATTTATGTTGATCACTTTGTAATTGTATTCTAGCATTCATAACTTCCACAATAGAAGCTTCAATTATACTTCGAATGGATGAATTTTCAAGGGAAACATTTTGAAAAATCCTTCTATTCATTTCTTTCCATATTTCCCAAATGAGGATAGAAGGGGAAATGATCCATAAGTTTCTGCAGAGGCTACCCTTAAAAATCAGAGGCCAGGAGGAAAAAAGAGATAGGATATCATTCGGAAGGGTAGAAGACCATCCTAACTTAGCACATAACCATTGCCAACACTCCAATGCAAAAGGGTAGGATACAAGTAAATGATCCAAATCATCTTCCTCTTTATAGCATAGCACACATCTAGAAGGACCACAATATCCCATTTTCTTGAACCAATTGGCAGTTAGAATCCTGCCTTGAATTGCTGCCCATGAAAACATTCCTTCTTTGGGAAGGTAGTTTTTGTTCCAACATAGTTGATTACAAGTTTGTGGTTGTTGTTGAGAAGAGATGCCAGTGAGGATTTTATATCCATCTTTAACCTTGTAATACCCTATTTTAGATCCATTCCAGATTAATTCATCTTGCCCCTCCTTGAGTAGAAAGGATCTTTCTTGTAAGATTTGGATCAAATCACTTCGTTCGTTTGGGTCAATGTTTGGAATATCAAATTCCATCCACTTCCAAGAGCCATCCAAAAGATTATGTGAATTCCTATCAATATAATATTTGACTAGGGGACCCCATTCCCTGGTGCAAACCTTACTGATATTGTTCTTCCCCAACAGCATATTGATACAAGGGAACCCTCCCCATGAGTCATCCCAGAACCTTGCTGAGCACCCATCTTTGATGTTCCATGAGGTATAGTTTTCTATGACTTCTCTAGATTTATAAATGAAGTTCCAAATTCTGGAGCCTCTTGGAAGGTTGGAAGTTCTGACCACATCTTCATCATTTAAAGAATGAAAGTATTTCCCTCTCAAAACTCTGACCCATTTGAGATTCGGTTCTTTTAAATTTTTCCAACAAAGCTTTGCACCTAATGCCTGATTTTGTTTCATCTAATCCTTGATCCCAGTGCCTCCTTCTTCCAAAGATTTGCAAATCCTATCCAAGGAAATAATATTAAACTTTGTTTTAGTGTCTGTGCCTTGCGAAAAGAATTTTCTCAAATTTTTAACTATGTTCTAGTAGCATCCAACTGAAAGGGAAAGACATGGCAGAAGATAAATAGGGATAGCAGCAAGGGTTACTTTTATTAGAACCATCCTTCTTGACCATGATAGCCACTTGGATTTCCAAGCATCCATTTTCCTGTCCATTCTCTCCTCAATTGGTTTCCAAGCTACATCTATCCTTAAAGCTTTGTCAATTGGGATGCCAAGGTATTGACAAGGAAAGGAGCCAATTTTAAATTTAAATACCTTTTGAATATTCAGTTGAACTTTTTTCTTTGTATTTAAAAAGTATATTGTTGACTTGTCTTTGTTAGCCTCCTGACCTGAAACTAATGAGTATTTATCTAGGATATCTTTCATTAGTGATGCCTCTTCTCTATTTTCTTTACCAAACAAAAGTATATCGTCTGCAAATTGTTGGTGTGTAATAGCCTTTACCAAATAAGTAGTTTCGACCCCATGGATGAGGCCTTGTTCTTGGTGCCTGATGAATCTTCTTCCCAGTGCCTCTACCATGATAATGAAAAGGAAGGGAGAAAGGGGCCCCCCTGCCTAATTCCATTAGTTCCGTTAAAGAAACCCACTGGGGTCCCATTGATCAAAATGGAGAATTTTAGAGTAGATGTACAATAATAAGATTGATCCAAGCTTTGGAAAATCCAAACTTCTCCATGAATTTTTCTAGGAATATCCAATCCACCAGGTCATAAGCTTTCTTAATATCTATTTTTACTATCATACTGGGGTGCTTATTACATTGGATTGAGTGAATGGCCTCTTGGGCAATAATTATTCCATCTAAAATTGACCTTCCTGGAACAAACCCAGTTTGTTCCTCCCCAATAATTTTCCTTAACACCAATTTTAGTCTAGAATCCAAGGCTTTCGACAAGGTTTTATATATAGTATTGCATAAGGAAATTGGTCTGAATTCATCCATAATTGAGGAATTTTCATTTTTAGGAATTAGAGATATAAAAGTGTTGTTAATCTCGATTAGAGATCTACCTGAAGATCTTCTAGCCTCTAGTGCCTCAGTAAGCTCTTTCCCCAAAATGTGCCAGCAATGTAGAAAGAAGCATGGAGGGAAGCCATCAGGTCCAAGGGATTTGTCCGGTGTTAATTGTAAGAGTGTATCTCAGATTTCCTTCTTAGTGAATTTAGCAAGAAGGAGTTATCATAGTCTGTGATGAGCTGTGGAATGTCCCTGAGAAGATCATTCTAAGGCCCAAGATGAGAAACCTCAGATTGATTAATTAATTTAGTGTAAAAGCTGACCATTTTTGCTTGAATTTCTTTTTGATCCTGAGAAATAGTACCATCTTCCTTGGTGATTTGATGAATCCTATTGGTAGTTCTGCGAAGTTTTGTGCTGTTGTGAAAGAATTTAGTGTTCTTGTCCCCTGCATCTAGCCAGTTCTCTCTAGACTTCTGTCTCCAAAAGAGTTCTTCCTTAGCTAATATTTCTTCATGATCTCTTAAACGATCTCTTTCTTGATCAAATCTTTCCTTATCCATACCCAATTGCATAATGATCTCATTCAGATCCTTAAGTTTCTGTTCTATCTCCTCTTTGACAAAGAATATGTTATTAAAATGTGTTTTGTTCCATATAAGAAAGTTTTTTTTTATATAATTGAGCTTGGCTACAAAGAAAAATAGTTTGGAACCTTTTGGCCTACATTCCAACCACCATTCTGTGATTTTACTCAAGAAGCTATTATCTTTCAACCACATATTTTAAAATTTAAAGGGACAATGCAATGATTTATTTTCTCCAAGAATTTCCAACTATATAGGAAAGTGGTCTGATCCCGAAGTGGGGCAGATGGGCACTTTTACATCAAAGGGAAAAAGGGAGAAATCCCCTTTAAAGAAGAACCTATCAAGTTTTTCGGCAATGTTGCAAAGTCCCAATCTTTTGTTATTCCATGTGAACTTACCATTTTCCAGTTCAATTTCCATCAGAGTTTCTATCTGTAGCCAATCTTTGAAGTCTGTTTGGGATTGAGATTCTCTTTGGGATCCCCCCATCTTTTCTAAAAGGTGTATTATTAGATTAAATTCTCCCCCAAGGATAATGTTCTCCTTGTCAATAACCCGAAAATGCTCACTTATCCCTTTCCACACTTCATGTTTTCTCCTTCTTGAATTGGGCCCATACACATTTATGATATGAAACTGAAGATTTGGCTGTAAAAATTTGACTTCACCGCTCATCCAAATTGTTGTTGCCTTTAAGGTAGTAACTTTAACAAGTCTTGGATTCCATAACATGGCATTGCCTCCAGAGGAGCCTAGTGCATCAAATCCTTGTAGCTGCCAATCCCCAATAGTTTTGGATAAATTGGAAAGTACTTCCATGTCCATCTTTGTTTCTTGAAAAAGTGCTAACACTAGTTTAGCCATTAGAATGCATCGTTTGATTAATCATTTCTTGTTAGGGGCATTAAGGCCCCTAACATTCTAGGAGAGGATCTTCATTGTGACTTGGGAAGGAACTTCCCCTTCCCAACTTTAAGATATTCCATAATTTTAGCTTGGTCTGTATCTTCTCCATCTTCAGATCTTAAGGTTGACTGAGATTTCCTTCCTTTGCATTTTTTCTTGACCATACCATAGTTTGCCCTCGTTTTAATTAGAGAGGATTTTTGAAAGCCTAATCTGGGAGGAGGCAGAGAGATGGTGTTAACCTTAGAAGTGTCTTCCTCCCTTTCAATATCCTTAGAAGTATTTTCATCCCTATCACCTCCATCCAAAGTTGGCTTCTGAAGCCTTTCTGGTGTTTTGCAGCTAGAGTAGCCCATTCCTTCAATGGAATCCAATCTGTCTTCCCCTTTGACATAGTCCTCGTCTAACATTCTCTCATTGAATGACATTGAAATAGTATTTATTCCATGATAACTTTGGTCTGATCCCCCAAAAAGGTCATATATGGCCTTTAATCGAGGGGATATGGGAGAATTGAGATCTTGATGATCAGGAGACCGTTCCACTAAGTCCTCCACATCTTTTTTGATGCCCATTAATTTTAAAGGGATAATCCCGCCTTTAATCTTACTACTTGATTTGGACTTTTTGAAGTTGTCTCCCCCCCCCCCCCCCCCGAGACTTATCTTCATCAGTTTCGTTTCTCTGATTCTTGAGGATTTCCTGGTTCCAGAACTGTTATTCAAAGAATCAATATCCTTATTATCTTTCTTCCTTTTTAGTGGAGTGTCCATTCTGGCCTTTGCCAGAACCCATAAATCACTTATTTTGGTTTGCATGATTTCATCATCTTGATTTTCAGTTACAACTAACTGAGGTCTAATAACAGTAGCATTTACCTTTGTTGTATTGACCACCTTTGTCAAAACAGCCTGTGAAGGAGGGGTGTCTTCATTCATGACTTCATCCGCTAGGTCAGAGATGATTTCAGCTTGGACTTGTCTGAACCATTGTGTTAGTAATTGTTCTGCTATTCTGGGATTAAACTTGGAGATTCGAGAGTGTGTTACATAATTATGTTTAGAAAATAGTACCTTGGAGGCCTGAACTATGGCAATATTTCTGTCCATTCTTGGATGAATTCTTAGATTTATACTTAGATTTTTGGTTTCCAATTGAAGCGAACATTCAGTAAGTTTAGGTTGCCAAAGTTCCAAAAAGTTATGTCCCGATGGGATTGGGGCCCCCAATAAGAGGATAGCAGATTTTGTTCTTTTTTGGATGCATCCCATGATTCTCCAATATAAAAACTAGAGGAAGATGAGTATATTTTCTCTATAATTTCCTATAGTTGCATCTCTACTTAAAGTAAATGGTTTGTTAGAGAATCCTACCTCCAGGAAAAGGTCAAATGCAGTATTTCTGAAGTTGTTGATATCTGTAGTGTTATGTTCCTAGCTCCAGATGAAAGAAGAAGCCTCTGGATCTGAATCAATTGATGTTGCATTGACAGAGTTGTATCCCAGAAGGCCTTCCTTCGTACTCTGAAAAGTGTTTGCTTCCGAAATGGAAATATCATGTGTATCATATATTATAGACTGCTCTCATGTACCATTCTTTGATTTAATCAAGAGAGAACTTGGTAGTTCTTTAGAAAGATCCATTAGTAGGCATATCCCTATCATGGCCTTGCCTTGGATATATTGATGTTTTAGATAGATTCCCAATTTTTTTTCAATAATTTGGAGAGTTGCTTCATTTCTGTATTCCATAGGAAGATTTCTTAAACTTATCCACATTGATATAAACTTGATCTCATTTGTTGAGCTCTCAAAGTTTGGCGTCCACTATTGCATGTGAAATCCAAAATTATTGTAGAACCAAGCCTTACTCTTAAATATTTTATCTCTGGTAGTCTTATCAATGAAGATGGAAAGAAAATATATGTTCTCTATATCAAGAGATTCAATGGTAAGAATGTTAGTCCATTTGGATTTTGCCCATGCTGAAAACTGGGAGTGTGATAACTCTGTGTTCCAAACTTTGCATATAAGTGCTTGTTGTTCCAAGAGATGGCTTCTTTGAGAAAGAAACTCTAATGAGAAAGTGATAGAGACTTCCCCAGTGTTCATGTGTGTATACCCACCTTTGTAAATATTTTATTTATCTTCTTCTGGGGTTCTTGTTGGCTGATATGTAAGTTCTGATTCGAACTTATTTCTTTTCTTTGTCCCAGTTTGGGCATCTATAGCCTGCCTTTAATATGCTGAATAGGTCTCCATTTGTAAATAGGATTGATTTTTTTTTGTGTAGTATTTGATTCTTCCCAGGAGATAAATCCCTATCCTTGATGCTCCTCAAAAACTAAGATCTGTGTTTGTGTATTGCCCAATGAATAGAGGACCAAGCCTTCTTTGGTAAAGGGGGATTGATTGGTCATCCTGCTTTAGTCGTAGGAAAGATAGGTATGATATTTGGGTTAAACTTTAGGGATAAGATCTCCTTGTGTCTGTATGAGAGACTCCTAAAGCCTCTTTGCTCTTCTCTTGGAGAGATCCAGTCCCTATTTTTCAAAAATTGTGTTCCCTCTTTTTGATATATGACCGTTTGGAAAGATCTAGATTCCTATTGCAAGCATAGGATCTCTCAATTCTGCCATGCCATCCATTCCCTCTGTATGTTAAAGCTTTGTCAACCCACCTTCCATTCTGAAATACCCATTGAGGAAGGTTATGTATTTTTTCCCCCTGGTTCGGGAGCTGTCTTCCCTGAGTGACTGGAAATTTTAGCTTGCTCTGTATCTTATTTCTCTGTATCTTCTCCATATTTTCCCCTAAGTAATGCTCAAGACATTAGGAATTTTTACTCTTTGGAAGAAATTTTTTAACAAATAGAAATTTTGACTATTTGTTTCGATATTTTAAATATATTTATTTAAATAAGTGGGAGAGATATTTATTTAGAGTTATTTTATTTATTTTTGAGAATTATAATATTTACTAGCAATTGTACCATTGTGTGCAATGGGTATGCCAAAGATATATAGAACATGTAATAGGGAAAATTTGGTCTATCTTTTGCATAGAGTACATGAGGTTAATTTTTAGGCCATTTAGAAAATGATGTTGTCTCCATGCAATAAAGGTCTCAATGGAGAAGTGATAGCTCCAAATCATATGAGAGAGAGAGAGAGAGAGTTATCTCATTCAATTAATCTCTCTTGTTCCTTACCCCTATCTATTTTTCTCTACCTCTATCACCCTCTCACTTCTCTCCTTGTCTCCTTCTATCCACATCTCGTTACCTCTCTCTCTTATTCACTCAACCTCTTCTACTATATATATCTATCTCTATTTCTCTCTCTCAATCTCAATCCTCTCTCTATCTCTTTTATCCATAT
>MU223693.1:66211-81992 GCA_018584345.1 Thuja plicata | reverse complement strand
TCTTTCTTTTCCTATCTTCCTCTCTCTTCCCACCTCCCCCCACTCCATCTCCTTATATATTTTTCTCTATCTATCACCATGTATATAATAAGCTTAAAAAGCAAATAAATAATAAAATAAAAAATTACTTTTTGGTGTATTAAAATTAAATATATAATATAATATAAACAATAAGAATATAATATAGTAATTTATAATAATATATTATGATATGATAATACAATATAATTAATAGTATGAATAATGAGATATGCATACGAAATAATACAATATAATATAAGAAAGATATGATCTATGATATATAATATAAATGTTAATAATATTATAAATAATATGATAATAATAAAATATAAAATAACATAAATAAAGATTAAACACATACTTTAATATATGTCACTTTTGTAATTTTTTAGAAAACAATATAATAAATATAAATTAATCAATTAATATAATAAAAAAAGATAACATATGATAACAAAATATATTATAGTTAGTTTTCTTTATTTCATATATATAATATTTATACATATTTTTATAAAATAAGATTAATATTGTAATTATGAAAATAAGTTATATATAAAGATATAAATAATTTACAAGTAGTGTGTGTGTGTGTGTGTGTGTGTGTGTGTGTGTGTGTGTGTGTGTGTGTGTGTGTGTTTTATAAATACGTCTATTATGTATCTTGCAAATAGAAAAATTAATTATAAAAATCTATAATAAATATTAGTCTTTATTGTGGAGAATAGGAGCACAACATTCACAAAGTTTCATAACAATTTTTAAGTTCTTTTTGTTTATGTTCCCACACATCACATTGACACAAAAAAGGCTTCAATGTATTAAAGAGGCATGTTAAATTATATATACTTTAAACTATACACTCAACATTGAGAAATGGTGCATGTATTTTAACCACCAATCAAATCATAATTTATAACTTATTCATTGCATCATCAACATACATGTAAATTATTTAAAAAATAGTATAACATATGTCGGTGTACAATCCTGTTGAGGAGAATAATACCTATATACTCATAGGATGTGGCTATATATCCTCCATGTAAAATGCATCGTTGACCAAATATCAAAAATGAGAAAACACAACATATTTTCATGAAATTTTCAGCATTTGTTCTTCATGATCTGCATATTTTGTTGTGGAAAACCACAAAAAAAATTGCAAAAAAAAAACAATATGTTTTCACAAATGTGAAAAAATAAAGTTTGACTCTTTTTTTTTTTAGTCTTTGGTGCATTTTACATGGAGATTAGCCGCTACCTATACTCATATATTGGTAGAGTAATATAGACTGACATAACAAATGTTATCGTACAAGTCCAAGATAAATATGACAAGATATTGAAAATCGTTAAGAAAAAATACATAATCTTTGCATACGTGAGTAGTGTATACTATCAAACCAAATTAATATCGTAGTCAATGGGAAAAGAAAAATGAAGGGATCAGATGACTTTGATTTTCTTGCATGATGAAAGGTGTATTTTTTACTGTTGATACTCTAAAATAGCTTGTCCATTTCAAATAATCAACACCTCCAATGTAATTAAATATATGAAGATAATTTTATGTGTGGCTTATTTTGGATCTATAATGGTTATTTTTAAATATTATTTTATTTATTATTGAGGAATTTAAGATAAATGATAAGAGTTTTTGTTAATAAAAATTTCACTCATTAAATAAATTTATTATTTATTCTTTTAGTCATAATATTTTTATAGGTTTTTAGATTACCTCTCAATGTTAATAAAAAGTTTACTTACATTTTCAAGTTGTAGTCATCATATCCAAAAATATTTTGGCCCATGTATTTGATTTCTAAGATATAGTATATGTTACTACTTGTACTTATAGGAGGTGTAAATAATGTGTTCATAAGAAATTGAGGATAATATTTAAATCCATTGTTTATTATTTTAGTCATATTTATTTTATTAAATATAATAAATACCAATTTCATTAATCTAGTCAATTCAATTGGGAAAGGGACCAAACCCATACAATAAGCGAGAAGGCGAATGAAAAGGGGGGAACTCACAAGAAATGAGACCACTAAAATTCAACAAGGAAAAAAACCCTACTAAAGAGAAAGATTTTGAATGGAGCAATAACTGGTGAAAATAGGGATTTCAACCACTACAGAGGTTATAGTCCCAGGATAGAGAGGTTTAGGAAGGAACCCCGAACCATCACCCAATAAGAACCCCTTGAACTGGAAATGAAACAACCAAGAAAAATGAAAACTAGAAGCCAATAAAAACTTTAACTAATAGAGAGTTTTGAAATGCTTCCTGTAACCTTATAACGACTAGACTACCTTGCATAGAGCAGTCACAAAAAAAAGAAATAAACCAAAAAGACCTTGAAAACAATTGGTTTTGGATGGCATCCAAAAAATCACTGATCACAAGAGCACTTTGAACAAAAAATAAAGAAGACATAGGGTGTTCAAAGACAAAAAGAGTCATCAGGTTTTGCAAGGTACCAATAAACCTTTTACAAAAAAAACTCTTACGAACAAGGGGTTTCAAAGTGCATGAAAAATTATGGTAAATATAACTAGAAACCATCTAAGTAGGGATCATCATTGTAAGCCAAATATAAAAAGAATGAAAATTAGGTTTAGGAAAGACTCCCATAGCCTTTTTGGGTTTTAAGAGGAATCTCAAAACCAACCAGTTGCAGCCTATAAGATCTTCCCAACAAAAAGACCCCTCCTCACTAGCAACACTCCTTTTCACCTAAATAGAAAAAGATGGACTACTTCAATAGGGATAGTTGATGAAGAGATGTAAAGGTTGGAAGAACACCCACAAACCAACCCCACCAAAAATATGGGAAAATACCTAAGAACAAATAGCTCACAAAAAAAGATCCACTTCCATAGAAGTTGTAGGAAAATAACTGGTTTTGGAAGGCACCCAGGAACCTCAAGAAAAACCTCTAGTAGAAATTTTCTCCAAACTGATGCGGAATCAAAGATGCTCATAGAAATAACATCCTCATCATTCACAAAAGCTCTTAAAGAAGAGTCACTAATGACCCTATTAGAATGTGAGGTTCATGTGATCTATGTTGTCATTAATATCAACATATCCTTATTCTAGACTTTTGGTGTATCGATTATTTTGGAACCGATTGGTTTGGCATATCAGTTATGTATCCGTTGATGTGCACTAATACTATGTATATTTTGGTTGAGGTTGTAATTGACACATTTTGGTGAGTGTTCTTCATTAGATGAAACATATGGTTGATTGGATCGATCCCATTTGGATGTGTATCCCTTCTATATTTTGGTCCCAGCTATGTGGATATAACATGATGATCATATTCATTGGAATCAAATATTTTGGAGATGGTGTAGCATGTTGGATTGAGTGAGGCATGTTGTAACATGATCGAGGTGGTCCTCATTTCATTCCTTACCATCGTGAGAATTTCTTGGTGTGACCTATTTCAAATTGTTTGGCCCACTTGGTGGATTTCATGATGTTGTATATATAAGAGATAATGGACAAGGATCTAGATGTTTGTCTGATAAGACTCAAACATGATGATGCAAAGTGATAGAGAATTTGTGGTCTTATGCAGTAGCGTATTGATCTCGGTGCTGGATTCTATCTATTTTCATATTTTTTGCTTGTGAGCTTTATTGTATTGGAATTGAACCTTTGTGGATCGACAATGAGCCTCTGGGTTGCATGTAAGCCTTAATATTCTGGCAGTGAGCCTTATTGTACCTATAGTGAACAATACCAATAGTGAGTCATTGTAATGTTGATCACCATATCGATGTCACCTTAAAAAGTGTTTTACATTTCATGAGAATTAGCTTCTCTATGGTTTTTCCCATCTTGGTTTTCCATGTTAAACTCCTAGCGTTCTTTGTGTCAGTGTTTCTTTGTTCTTAATACTTACATTTTATGTGGATGTTCATTGTGCTTAACCGATAAATCTGAAGTTGTTAATACCATTTTTTATGAGTTGAGAGACAAAGGAAAAGGTTTATAAGTTGTCTGGTAATAAATGATTCACTGCCCTCTAAGTTATTCAACTTTTTCAACAATTGGTATCAAAGCTTGGTTCTTCAGTGAAGGGCTTAATTTCTTGAGGCAGATCCGATGGTGCACAAATTGACTATCCACTTGTTTGATGGATCTAATTACAGTGCATGGAAAGATCAGATGAAATGATAGTTTGTATCAGTTGGTTACAAGACTTGGAAGCATGTGGAGATAAAGTATGCATTTTCTCAAAATGTGCTTACCAATCAAGATGAAATCAAGGCATATGAAGAAAACAAAAAGGAAAGGTATGCTATTACTACTTATTTATCAAAGACTAAATTAGCTTTGAAGTTTTTACTTAGAAAATTTCTTATGAAGTTTGGGAAAATTTGAAAGAGATCTATAAGCGGAATGATAAAGTTAAGTTATCTAATAAATTGAAAGCTAAAATACATAATGAGAATATAAGAATGGAATATGAAGAAGATATAAAGAGCTATTTTAAGAGGGTTGAGAATGTAGTGAATAAAGTCAAGAATCAAGGAGACACTATTACAAATGAATACTCTATGGAGAAGATCTTGATGACATTACTGGATAGTTACAATGACAACATCTCGACAATTAAAGAGGTGTATGATCCAAATAACTTTACCAAAGAACAGTTGTTCGGTACCCTGACAACATTTTAGTTGAGAAATTTTGGAAGAGACAAGAGAAGATCTGAAATGATATTCAAAGAAAAAAGATCAGATGATGATTTTGATGACAATGATGAAGAAGAATTTGAGGCAAAATTTGCAAGAAGATTGAAGAAAGGTACCGACCAATATAAATGTATGTTACCTCTAAAGTGTTTTATATGTGGTAAAATTGGTCATTTGGCGACTATATGTCTAGAGAGAGGTTCTAGATATAAGTTTAAGAAGTTCAATAAGAAGGTTTACTATGTAAATGAAGATGTTAGTATCTCAGATGATGAATCAGAAACAAAATATTGTTTGTTTTATGCTGAAGAGGATAAGAAATCAGAAATTGATATTACTAACATCTATGCTGAAGTTGATAATGATGTTGAAACTGCTTTGTATGCTAGAAGAAATAAAAATTAATGATTGATTGATAGTGGTTGTTCTCATCATATGACTAAAGATAAAGGTAAATTTATATCACTTAGAAAGTATGATGGTGGTCTTGTTAGATTTGGTGATCACAAAGCAACTTACATCATTGGATAAGGCTCTATTACTTTTGATGGAAAGAATAATGTTGGCACTGTCTATTATGTGAAGGGTTTGTATCATAATTTGTTAAGTCTTGGAAAAATGTGTGAAAATAGAATTGAGAATATAGAAATAAAGTTAATCTTAATATATCATCTTATACATGTGTCCAAAGGAAAATACATGCACAAGGTAAGAAAATTGTTTATCAAAATATCTTAATTAAAAATAATGGTAAAACTCAAAGAAATGTAAACTCAAGTACTTGGGTATAAACCATTCCACCTAATGAAATACACATATGTTAGAAATGATGTGGTAGACATTTCTATAGACATTGACATCTTTCATTACCTCCTTTCAATTAATTTGAATGGAATTTTGGCTCAAAAGGAAAGTATCATTAATAGTCTCATTTGTACCTTTTACAAATTTCATTTATTCTTTATAATGTATCTCCTCTCTTCTTAGAATTGGTGGGTTTTGATAAAATATTCAAAGGCTCTCATTTACTACAAGTAGGAAAAGTATTGGACATAATTTTAGAATCTAACTTTACACCTGCTAGCTATAATTTTTTTTTTTATAATTTTAAAATGACCAAAGAGATTAGACACCATGCTTATTGGCTACATGGTGCAGGAGCACCTAGGTAGGCTAGAAGATACATTGTAACATAGGGCTTCTTTATGTTTTTGGCTTGTAGTGGTTCTAGACAGACCATTAGGTGAATAAAGGGACTAAGAGTCCTACTGTGTAGTGTGCTAAGTGAAAGGATGTCTTGTTAGGTCCTTAGTGACCTTTGAGTTCAATTTAGGTCTAATAGGGTGTTTTATGAGTTTAGTGATAAATTTGGCCAAGAAAGGGATTAGAAGTCCCATTTCATGTATATACACCTTAATTAGTGTTTTGGATAAGTTTAGACAACTTTTGACCAAGTTTGGATAGCATATCCAAAAATTTGCAAAAGTTGTCAATGTTGTCATTGACAATATTTATGACAAGAATGCAACTTTGAAGGAATTAGTTCCTTAACTGTCTGAAACCAGTTTTTTATTTCCTTGGTCAACTATATAAGACCATCCTCGAGCTTTTTGTAGGGTTGGCAAGTTGAAGTCATAGTGTGTACGGACTGTGTATTGGAATAACAGTTACAGTTTGTGTGTTTTGTGAAGATCTGATAGTTTAATGGATTGAATCAACTTATGTGAGAATTGTTTTGAATAATTTAGATGTTTATAAGACTTCTTGTGGTGTTATTTTTTTATATTCAATAGTTTTAGTTTCTTTTATTAAAATCTTTGGTTTCCTGCACTGTTGTTGTCCTGAATTGAGCATTGTGAACAAATGGGGTCATAGATCCATTCTCCACCATTGCACTTTCATGAGATCTTGGATTATGTAAGGTGACTCCATGTACATTGTGTGCAGTGAAGGACGGGACCAAGAAACTATGGCAGCCATTTTTAAGGTGATTCCCTAGGCGAGCCAGTGATGCATGGCTAGGGATCACCAGTAGTTGCAGAGCTAGTTTGGTGGATTAAAATCATTCATAGCTTTAATAAAATCTTAGAGAGGAGTAGGTTTATGTTTTTTTAGGTCCCAATTTGAATGGGAAGGTTTTTTGAATGATTTTTGATATCAAGAACAAGGTTTCTTTTAGACTGGCTTTGAAAGCCATGAAACCTTGAATTTTAGCCTTGATTATAGGAAGAGTTGTATGGATAGCTTGAGAACCCTAGACCTAGAAAATATCTAGTGTCTTGATAAAGGGTATCTTTATCCTACACTTGTTTCCATACTTGTTAAGACTCTTTGTGAGTTATTATAGAAATAGAGCCTAAATAGGCCTAATTGCTTGTAGCCCTATTTGGGAAGCAATTGTTGTGTTTTTGGAACTCAATTAGGGTCCCAATAAAAATTGTGATTGTAGATGGTGGAAAGGATCCTAGTAACATCTTGGAAACCCTATTTCTCTCTGTGAAGTGGTTGCTGATCAATTTGGGTCAGTTGGAGCATTTTGGGAAAATGAGGCAAGAAAGACCATTTAGGGTCTAGGAAGAAGCATGGAGTGTTTTGTTCTACATGTTGGTTTTCACTAGTTGAAAGGGTTAGTATCTTGTCATAAGAATCCTAAGGAGCATAGGGTTAGTGGAAGAACCCTGTTAGGTCAATAGAGTGACCTAGGACACCCTAGAAGAAGTTAGGGAGATGCAAGACTAGTGATACATGAAATTGGTATCAGTGCAACTTAAAGATTTGGGATTGTGTATGTCAGAAGTAGAATCTAGTGGTTCTACAAAGATGGTGACAAATGAAAAATTATCCAAGGACATGGAAGAGAAAAAGGAGAAAAATAGACTCCTTGAAGGTACCTTGAAATCAATGAGGTTGAAGATGGAAGAACTGGAAAATGCTGCTAGGAAGAAAGACTTTGAAGCTAAAACCAGTGGTAGGGGTAAATAGAAGGTTGAAGAGGAAAACTTCATCCCCGAACCAGACCCACTGTTGAATGAGGAACCTTTATTGAAATCCATAAAAGCATTAAGCGGCAAGGCTTTGGAAGGAATACCTTTTTTTGGTGGAAAGATGGATATTGAGACATTCATGGATTGGATTGAAGCAATGGAGAATCATTTTGAGTGTGAGGGTATAACTGAATCCCAAAAGATTAAAGTGGCCAAGTCTAGACTTAGAGGGTCAGCTTTGACTTCGTGGAAATACCTTCAAGACAAGAGGGTAAGGATGGGGAAGCAACCAATCACAAATTAGAATGGCATGGTGACCAATTTGAAGGAGAATTATCTCCCAGAGGATTATGAAATCTAACTCCATAGAAAGAGACAAAAATTGAAGCAAAAAGACCTAGATGTGGCCTCATATACTGAGGAATTCCATAGATTATGTCTAAGGTCTAAATTGCAAGAAGAGGAGTCAATCAAAGTGGCTAGATACTTGGGTGGACTGAAGTGGAACATCCAAGAGGAGATTACCCTATGGACACCAACTATAGTTCAGAAGTGTCATCAATTGGCTATAAGGGTGGAAGAGAAGAACAAGAAGAAAGGGGATTCTAGTTTCAGTAACAAAATTAATAGTAGAGGCAGAGGGAGAGACCAAAGGGGTCAAAGAGGAGGTTACCAAGGCAGAGGTAGTGAACAAAGGTCACAAGGAGAGAACAAGTTGACAGAGTAGCAGACTGAAAGCAGTTCAAGAGGAGGCTATAATAGAGGCAGGGGTAATCATGGTGGTCCTAACAAAGGAAGAGGAGGTAGGAGTAGTTCTTACTTTGCAACCATGAAGTGTTATTATTGTGGTCAATTAGGCCATCCAGCCTATAGATGTCCTAACAAACCTTCTGCAAAAAATAGTGACAAAAGGGTAGCATATGCACATGAGGACACTTCAAGTGTTAAAGCCCCTAAGATTGACCATATAGATTCAGAGATGGGAGAGAACTTTATGTTCAGAAGAGTATTGATAATGCAACCAATAAAGGATGAGCTGAAACATAGGAGGGCCTTGTTTAGAATTAGATGCAAAATTCTTGGTAAGGTTTGTAAAGTGATTATGGACTCTGGATCCATAGATAATATCATCTCAGAGGAGGCAGTGGTGAAACTCAAGCTAGCCAAGATACCCCATGTGAATCCCTATAAAGTGACATGGCTCAACAAAGGTCAAAGTGTATTGGTCAATGAGAAAACTTGGGTTGAGTTTTCAATTGCAGGGTACAAGGATAGACTACTTTGTGACATCCTACCAATGGATGCTTTCGATTTCTACTTGGGAGGCCTTTATAATTTGATAATGGGGTAGTATATGATGGGAAAGAGAATTCCATCACCTTCAAGAAAGGAGGGAAGACTTTCAAAATTCAGTGTTTACTAGACGATGAAGAACCAGAGTCAAAGACTCCCAATGTGATGATGTGTAGTGGGAAACAGTTTGTGAAAGATATCAAAGATGATAAGAGGGAAGGGTATGCCATTATGCTAATACCTAAGGAGGAAGAAAAATTAGTGAAGGAGCCCTTACCACCAGAGGTACAAGAACTACTTCTGAAGTACAAAGATATTGTGAGTGATGGCACTCTTGCAACCCTACCATCTAGGAGGGTAATAAGTCACCAAATAGACTTTGTGCCAGGGGTATCTTTTCCAAATAAAGAAGCATACAAGCTTACTCCTGATTAGAACTTGGAGGTAGCCAGACAAGTGCAAGAACACTTGGATCAAGGTTTGATCAAGAAGAGTATTAGCCCTTGTGTAGTCCCAGTTGTGTTGGCATCCAAGAAGGAAGGAAAATGGAGACTATGCACAAATTCAAGGGCTATAAATAGGCTCACAATAAGGTATAGGTTCCCTATACCTAGGATAGAGGATCTTATGAATAGCCTTGGAGGGCCAATGTACTTTACCAAGCTTGACTTGAAGAGTTTTTATCACCAAATCAGGGTGAAGGAAGGTGATGAATGGAAAACAACATTCAAGACCACTGATGGATTATATGAATGGCTTGTCATGTCATTTGGCCTCTCTAATGCTCTGAGAACATTCATGAGGCTCATGAATGAGGTTCTCAAAGACTTCACAGGGAATTTTGTGGTGGTATATCTTGATGATATACTGATATTTAGCAAGACAAGAGAGGAGCATATCAGACATGTAGAGGCAGTATTGAAGAGGTTGCATGAAGAGAAATTGGCTATCAACCTTGAAAAGTGTGAGTTCTTCAAACAATAACTAGTTTTTTGGGGCTTTGTAGTGTCCAAAGGGTCTTTGAAGATGGACCAAGACAAGGTTGTTGCTATCCTAAACTGGCCTCCACCTACCATAGCCACTGAGGTAAGAAGTTTTCATGGCCTTGCACAGTTTTATAGAGAGTTTATTAGGAACTTCAGTGGGATATGTGCTCCATTATTGGATACTATTAAGGGTGTGGTCAAAACTAAGTTTAGGTGGACCTTAGAAGCAGAAAAATCCTTTGAGTTGTTGAAGAAGCAAGTAGCTATTCAACCTATCCTACAATTGCCAAGCTTTGAGAAATTATTCACCATTGAATGTGATGCAAGTGGGATGGCAATAGGGGGTGTATTGAGTCAAGAAGGTAAGCCAATTTCCTTCTTTAGTGATAAATTAAATGAGGCTCAGAATAAATATTCTTCTTATGATTTGGAACTATATGCTTTAGTTCAATCCTTGAGAAAATAGAGGCATTATCTTTTGCCTAAGGAATTTTTGGTGTTCACAGACAACCAAGCCCTTAGTTACATTAATACACAAGAAAAACTAAGCAATAGGCATTTGAAGTGGATGGAGTATTTGCAAGCATTCACCTTCACTATAACGCATAAAAAGGGGCAACTCAATAAGGTTGCAGATGCACTAAGCAGAAGATTGCTTACAGTCCAAGAAGTCCAACTAAATAGCATTGGCATTGATAGTTTCAGAGACTTGTACAAGGAAGATGAGGATTTTGGGGAAGCATGCAAGGTATGTGGTGAATTCCAAAACCATTTTCATAGCAAATTCTCAGAGTTTACCTTACAGAATGGACTATTATTTAGGGGTAATCAGTTGTGTGTGCCAAGAGGCTCTATGAGGGTGAATCTCATATAGGAGAAACATAATGGATCTCTAAGTGGTCATTTTGGTATGAAAAAGACATTGGAACTTGTCCAAAGGTTCTACCATTGGCCAAAATTGGTGAAAGATGTCACCAACTATGTGGAGCAGTGTATTGTTTGCATGAAGGAAAAAGGAGGAATGAGTAATGGAAGGTTGTATCAGCCTCCACCAATCCCTAACCGGCCATGGGAGTGTGTGAGTATGGATTTTATTGTGGGCTTACCCAAAACCAAGCAGGGGTATGATAACATTTATGTAGGGGTGATCCCACAATAGTGTGTCCCACTTTTTGGCCAACTTTGACACATAGATCAACATTTTGAGAAAAAATTTCATTTTTGAACACCTATTGCCGCAAAACTATAAGGAATTTGAAGATGATATAAATGAGGGTCTTTTAAAATTTTCTTTCTAGTTTCTAAATATATTGTTAAAAAAAGTTAGAAATTCATTAAAATTCATTTTTCCTTCTCCTTCAAAAAGTGGTTTGTGTGAAAAAACTGTGATTTTAAGAAGTGAATTTCACTTGGATCAGCATAACATTTTTTTAAAATATGATAACAATGTAATTCTTTCAAAATTATATTTGTATTTTCAATATCTAGAGGATGTAATTGGTATCATTCATTTTGGGTCAATATTTCATAGTTTATTAAGTTTC
Source organism: Thuja plicata (assembly GCA_018584345.1). NCBI lineage: Eukaryota > Viridiplantae > Streptophyta > Pinopsida > Cupressales > Cupressaceae > Thuja > Thuja plicata. The sequence continues at coordinate 70,440 of MU223693.1, read as the reverse complement.
AAAGTGACAATAACTGTAATTTAGACATAAGGTCACTTTGATCACTCTAACTTGAAATGTATATATATCGAAATAATTTTTTTTTTATATATAGAAAGGTAATACAAATACACTTTTCCTACATATTTTTCATAAATTTTTTTTGTAATTTACTATTTTTCCCGAAGCCTTGAAGAGACAGGTTGTTGAATCACCAAACAACCCATGTTTAGTTAAAGTAATATTTGAAAGTGATAATGAACTCAATATATATTAAAATTATATTCATTAGAAATCTTGTTCCAAATCGCATCATTTGGCATCAGGTATTTGAGAAAAAACATTTGATTTGGTCCTTGTCCCAGGCCTTGAAAGACCAATTTTTAGGACTTGTTTTTTTCAGACAAGAAATTTTTATTTTAGGGGTCTTCGAGCGAAGACCCCCTTCGCACGAAGGGGTCTAAGGGGCTTCGTGTGAAGACCCTTGATGCGAAGCCACTTGCATGAAAAGTACGGTGAAAACCATCCCGCCAGAATTTTATCTTGGGTACTTCGCGTGAAGTAGGTCGGCCATGTTGAATTTTTTTTGAAAAATTTAGAATGATATAAAAGTAAAGCTTTTTATTTTCAGTTTTTATCCGAATTGCAGCAAGTAATTCCCTTTTTCTATTATTGTTCAATTTTTACAAAAGCATTTTTGGAATAAAGATTGTTATTTCCTTTTTTTTCGAAGGCATAATTTTGAAGAGGAGAAATATTATATCAAAGTATTTTTTTGAAGAAAAGAATTTTTATTGCTGATCTTTTGGAAGACATTTTTGAAGAGAAGAAATGGGGAACAAGAAGGGAAGACAACACAAATCTGCTAGAAAAAGATCACCTAGTGCTGAACACAAAAATCATGAAGCTGCATTGGCATATTATCATAAAACTAAAGAAGGTGAAGGACAAGCTAAAGTAGGAGGGTCAAGTCAAGTTGAAGAATTGCACATTAAAGAAGGGTCGGGATCACTCCCTACGAAAGCTCAGGAAATTGATGTTGGAGAAGGTTCAGGATCACATGCTGCCACTGGTATGGATGAACATATAAATTTAGCTCAAACTGTAAAGAGAAATATTAATTATAGAAACTTAGATCATTTACTTACAAAGGATGTGGAAAATTTGAGATCACTTGCTAATGTTCAACCCTTAAGTCTTGCTAAGAATAGGTCAATGAATATGATAGAAAGAGAAATATTAGCTAAATTTGATAATTTAGAAACACTTGAACTAGCTCAATTTCTTTCAGTTATAGTTATAAACAAAAAGTTGGAAGGGGCATTAAAATTATTAGTTATAGATGCAACATCAAAAAAGAGAAAAGTTGTTGACATACAAACTGAAATGATTAAAAATCTTAGGAAAGGTTTGAACTAGGTAGGGAAGTGATCTTGAACTAAAGATAAGACAATTACAAGAAAAGTTATGTTGACATCCATTGTAGGTAACACTATGCTCTGAAAAAGACAAATATCTTCAGTTTCATCTCAGATTGGTTTTAGTAGGAAAACAATATCATGATATGTTAATAAGAGAATGCTTTTGGATGATAGCACCTTGGAAAGCAGTTGGACAATCATGTGTAGAGATCCTCATTCTGATAGGATTGATGGAGGAATCAAGAATTTGGTCACATTATTTTGGAATGATAATACACGTCCTTCATCAAACAGTAGAGATGTTATCAGACATAGAATTTCAGCTACTCAATATGAATATCATACGAAACATTGGTTGGACACAACAGAACATGAAATGTATGTGTCATTTTGTAGTTCAAATCCTAATATAAAGATTGGGCAAACAATATTTGGAAAATTGAAGCCATATTATATCAGGACAAACAAAGTGTTTGAAAATTGTTGTTGTCGTTATCATATTGAATTTGATATTCACTGTCAGGTTTTTTGAAAGTTTGTAGAAGACACTTATGGTTTTGAAAGTGCTCCTCCTAGTAGAAGAAGTGAGTTCATCTCATCCATTTTATGTGAAAAAAGAGATGATGCATCTAGACAAATAAATTTCATAAAAGGAATATGTCAAACATGTGCTGATTTGACTCTTTTTCCTTTGAAAAATGAAAACATTGATGTAACAAAGATGGTAAATTGCAAGAGTTACAAATATGTAAAGAATGAAAYAAAATTTGGGAAAGAATCCAAAAGGTTAGAATATGTTGAAGAAGAGATAAATGTTGGAGTATTTATGGACAAATTTAAAAAATTGATTCAACCCTACATTCATCATGTTTTTTTTGCAAAGTGGCAAGCACAACAATTCCAAACAGTGAGAGACAATTTCTCACTTGGAACTGTTGTATCAATTGTTGATTTTGCAGAAAACTATTCCTTTGTTCATCAAAAGGCAATTCAATCAGAATACTATTTTTCAGAGAAAATTACTATTATGGTACATGTGTGTTATCGACACGCACAATTAGATTTAGATGGTATTCAGAGCTCATTTGAAGCACGTGTCATCAAGAAGGAATATCATTTTTATATAAGTGATGATAGAGAGCATGAAATTCATTATGTAGAACACTGCTTCAAGATGTTTTTTGCAAATTTGAAAGAAAGAGGAATAAAAATTGATAAACATTATGTTTTGTCAGATGGATGTGCTACACAATTCAAATCATCCTGACAATTTTATGCACTATGTAGTTATCATCGTAATAAAAACATACCACATGTCTGGAGTTTCTTTAAGAGTGGACATGGAAAAGATGAACATGATGGTGCTAGAGGTTGCATCAAACGTGCTATACGAAAGTATCAAATGAATTATAATGGATTTCATATAAAAAATGCACATGATGTTGTTGAATGGTGCAAGACACATTTCACGCCAAATGAGAATGACACGTCATCAGGAATGACTCAAGTGGTACCACATCAAAAAATTTGGGAGATAAAAGGTATGCATGCATTTTTAAATTATTCAAGTGTTTAAATTTTTATGTACATTATTTATTCAAATTATATTTATAGAACCATGTAATATATATATAATATATGCTTTTGTTCACATGTGGATAGAAAAATTATGCATGGTTATAAGCGGATAGAAAGGACATGATCTTTGCATTCAGTTATGAGTACAAATTGTTGCAATTGGACGTTGAACACTAGGGACTACTCATGTTTTTGTTGTCATTGCATTGCTGACAATTATGAGGAATGCATCAATCAAGACTGTGGATATGTAGGTGCATGGAATCTAGTGCCACTAGTTGTTATTGATACATTTGATAGAGATGAAGATGAAAACTTTGATGATGTTCCTTTGATTTCTACTGATTAGGATCATATCTTAGGATTGGTAGAAATTGGTAAGTATATATTTCACATTATATGGTCCATTGAGTTGCATGTATCTATATAGATAGATAGATCTATAGATTGAACTGCATGTATCTAGATAGATGGATATATCTATAGATTGAACTAAGTAAATTTTAATATCTCACATGTGTGTGTGTGTGTGTGTGTGTGTGTGTGTGTGTGTGTGTATTGTAGGAGATGTCTTTGCAGTGATTGTTGAGTGTGGAAATGTAGAAAGAGTTGGTTATTACTTACTACATTGTACTGCAGCGAGGATGAAGTTACTTGAACCTGAAGAAAGTGATGGAATGTTTTTCTCCATAGATTAGTATGCTTTACATCAATATATTGAAGTCAATTTGTAGATTTTAAATTTTAACCTTTTAACAAATTTCAAATTTAGTTTGTTTAAATTTATATTGTTAAAATTTGTGACCTACAGGTTCAGTTGTTTTAGAGGGAACATATTTCAAGCAACTCAAAGTAATTCAGCATGGTATTCACTTTGTTTATTACCAACCAGACAATAAGGTCTTCCAATATAGTCACCTAGTAGTTGTCACCTCCATTTGTCTCCATACAGTTAAATCTCAACGTGGACATCCTAAGTGGAGACTAGATAGTGAGGATCATGAGAGAATATTACATGTTCTCCATAAAAGGTCTGAACCACTTGAGTTGGTTTAAAAAGTATAATATATATGTACCTATTTCATGTGTTAGGACCTACTTGATATTTGTGGATTAAATTGACAATACTTTGTTGATATATTTAAACATATGATGGACTATAATTTGTTGAGATATTCAATGGACCTATTTGATAGTTCAATGGTTTTAATATATAAAATTTTATGTATGCTTTTATATATGTGCATGTAT
>MU223693.1:46228-60874 GCA_018584345.1 Thuja plicata | reverse complement strand
AAGTTACAATTTTATAATATTTTCTAATGTATACTAAACTTTACAATTTTCTAATATATATTAAGTTATGTAATTTTCTAATATTTTCTAATGTATACTAAGTTACAATTTGCTAATATTTTCTAATCTATACTAAGTTACAAATTTCTAACATTTGAGTACCATTACGTTAACATTTTTTAATGTTTTCTAATATTTTCTAACATTCTACTGTGATTTTCTAACATACAACTATAATTTTCTAACATATTCTAAAATTCAACTATCATTTTCTAACATTTCTACAAACTAAATATTATTTAAAATAAATAATTAACTAAAATAAATATAAAACATACAATTTACAATAAAAAATGAGAAAATTGTGTGTACCTAATACTACTAAAAATCACAAGAGGTCGAAGAAGCTCGGAAGCTGCTGACGTCGTACTGGTCATCACTAGTTTGCTCTAAGCCCCGGGTCCACAAAATCTTGAAAAGTGAATAGTAAAAATGAAATGGGTAGTCGGAAATTTATACAAATTCCGGCGATAAATAGCTTCGCATGAAGTACCCTACATGGGGCACTTCTCCCGAAGCCTATTAGTCACTTCGTGTGAAGTGTTGGCTTCGCGCGAAGCCACCCAATTTTTTGTTTTTTAGAAAGTGTAAAATCCTTCGTCCCAAAAAGTGTGACACACTATTGTGAATTCACCCGTAGTTGTTGATAGATTTAGTAAAATGGGGCATTTCATTCCATGTAAAAATACTAATGGTGCTAGCCACATTGCCTATTTGTTTTTTAAGGAGATTGTGAGGATTTATGGTCTTCCATTGAGCATAGTATCAGATAGGGATGTGAAGTTTATGAGCCATTTTTGGAGGATATTATGGACTAGGTTGGGTACCAATCTATCTTTTGGTTCAGCTTACCACCCTCAGACTGATGGCTAAACTGAGGTGGTAACAAGGGTGTTGGGTAACCTATTGAGGTGCCTAACTAAGGAGTATGGGAAGACTTGGGATATAGTCATTCCCCAAGAAGAATATTCTTACAATTACAGTAAGAACAGGATGATAGGAAAAAGCCCATTTGAGCTTGTTTATGGCATGCACCTAAGAGGTGTTTGTGAGCTCAGGGATCTTGGAGGTATGGAGTATAGAAGTGGGCATGCTGAGGACTTCACCCATACTATGAAGGAGATCCAAGAACAAGTCAAGAAGAAAATCCAAGACAGTCAACAAAAGTTGAAGCTCAAGGTGGATGAAAAGAGGAGAGAGGTTCAGTTTGAGGTGGGTGACTATGTAATGGTTCAATTGAAAAAAATCAAGGCTACAGAAGGGTGTCTCTACCAAGCTTCAGATGAAAAGGGTGGGACCTTGCAAAATCTTGGCCAAATATGGGGCTAATGCCTATAAGATTGACTTACCTTTAGAGTTGAGCATATCTCTGGTGTTCAATGTGCATGACTTAATTCGGTTCAGACGGAAGGTAGATGAGACTAGTCAGGGTAATCAAGGAATCAGTGGGGATGTGGAGACTATTGTATTGCCTCCTAAACCACATATAGCTTACAAAGTGATGGACTCCCGGGTTAAGAAGACTACAAGACATAAAGTCTACATGGAACATTTGATTCAGTGGAAGGATAGACCAGAGTCATAGGCCTCATGGATAGAAGAGGTAGACTTCAAGAAGGTGGGAATTTTAGAGGATCTACTGTCCACAGGAGTGACATAGCTTTTCCTTTTTGCGGGAGAATGGTGCAGGAGAACCTAGGTAGGCTAGAAGATACATTGTAACCTAGGTATTATTTATTTTTTTGGCTTGTAGTGGTTCTAGCCAGATCACTAGGTGAATAAAGGGACTAAGAGTCCTAGTGTGTAGTGTGCTAAGTGATAGGATGTCTTGTTAGGTCCTTAGTGACCTTTGAGTCCAATTTAGGTCTAATAGGGTGTTTTATGAGTTTAGTGCCAAATTTGGCCAAGAAAGGGATTATAGGTCCTATTTCATGTATATACACCTTAATTAGTGGTTTGGAGAAGTTTAGACAACTTTTTACCAAGTTTGGATATCATATCCAAAAAGTTGCGAAAGTTGTCAATGTTGTCATTGACAACATTGACAACATTTATGAAAAGAATGAAACTTCAAAGGAATTAGTTCCTTAAATGTCTGAAACTGGTTTTTGAGTGCCTTGGTAAACTATATAAGACCGTCCTTGAGCTTTTTGCAGGGTTGGCAAGTTGAAGTCATAGTTTGTACGGACTATGTATTGGAATAACAGTTACAGTTTGTGTATTTTGTGAAGATCTAATAGTTTAATGGATTGAATCAACTTCTGTGAGAATTGTTTTAATTAATGTAGATTGTTATAAGACTTCTTTTGGTGGTATTTTTTTAGATTCAATAGTTTTAGTTTCTTTTATTAAAATCTTTTGTTTCATGCACTGTTGTTGTCCTAAATTGAGAACTGTGAACAAATGGGGTCATAGATCCATTCTCCACCATGGAACTTGCATGGGCTCTTGGATTATGGAAGGTGACTCCATTTATATTTTTTACAATGAAGGAGGGGCCCAGGAAATTATGGCAGCCATTTTTAAGGTGATGCCCTATGCGAGCCATTGATGCATGGCTAGGGATCACCAGTAGTTGCAGAGCTAGTTTGGTGGATTGAAAGCATTCATAGCTTCAATAAAAGCTTGGAGAGTAGTAGGGTTATGCATTTTGAGGCCCCAATTTGAATGGGAAGGTTTTTTGAATGATTTTCTATAGAAAGAACAAGGTTTCTTTCAGACTGGCTTTGAAAGCCATGAAACCCTGAATTTTGGCCTTAATTATAGGCAGAGCTGTACGGATAGCTTGAGAACCCTAGACCTAGAAAATATATAGTGTTTTGATAAAGGTTATCTTGATACTACACTTTTTTTGATACTTGTTAAGACTCTTTGTGAGTTATTGCAGAAATAGAGCCTAAATAGGCCTAATTGCTTGTAGCCGTATTTGGGAAGTAATTGTTGTGTTTTTGGAACTCAATTAGGGTCCCAATGAAAATTGTGATTGTAGGTTGTGGAAAGGATCCTAGTAACATATTGGAAACCCTATTTCTCTTTGTGGAGTAGTTTTTGATCAATTTGGGTCAGTTGGAGCATTTTGGGAAAATAGGCAAGAAAGACCATTTAGGGTCTAGGAAGAACCATGGAGTGTTTTGTTCTACATGTTGGTGTTCACTATTTGAAAGGGTTAGGATCATGTGATAAGAATCCTAAGGAGAATAGGTTTAGTTGAAGAACCCTATTAGGTCAATAAAGTGACCTAGGAGAGCCTAGAAGAAGTTAGGGAGAAGCAAGACTAGTGATACATCACTACACAACCATTCCACAACATACTTGTGTCATTTGTATTTATTTCATCTTGTCTCCTCCCCATAATAGAGGTATATGGCTTAATAAATGGTTCCTTGTCCTTGCCTTATCGTAAATGAATTGACATGAAAGGGATGTAACAAAGACAAAGATAGGTGATGAACCATGTAAGAATTTTCTTTGATACCGAGTAAGAATTTTCCCAAGGAAATATGTCAAGCTCTAGAAAATTAATGAATAGCACAAACAAGAAAGATAAAATGGACATGAATAAGTTGTATTCTAATCAATATGATCAACTGGATTAATTGAATCCAATCATATACAATGTAGAAGTGCCTAGCTTCAATTTGCAAAAATAAATAGTCAATTCAACAATTTTGGGCATTCTGAGCATGATGGTAGAATATATTTGGACCCAAAATGCTCCAAATTTGCAGTTTGCTCTCAGGTCTTGTCTCCACATACAAGTTTCAACTAGTTGTATATTTGGCCTCCAATGTCCAATTTGGACAAAACAAAAGGTGATCTGGCCACTACCTTATTGATCTATCTATCTCCCTCGAGAATTCACCAAATGGAATCCCATTCATGAATTTGAAAATATGTCGCAAATAGACTAGAAGTAGTACTTAAGAACATAATATTAGAAGAACACAATGGATTCTCCCTATGTAAATCAATTGTAGAAGGAATAATAATTGTACATGAGGTAATACATACTACTAGAAAATTAAGCTCACCTCTAGCATGAAACTAAAACTTGATATCCTCAAAGCCTATGATTTGGTAGACATACAATTTCTGGTTGAAGTTATGAGACTATTTGGATTCATTGATAATTAGGTCACATGGATTGAAAGTTGTATCACTATAAAAATATTATCAATACTGATAAATGGAGAAACACATGATTTTTTATCCACTTCTAGGGGTATAAGACAAGGCAACCCCTTCTCACACTTTTTGTTCATAATCATGGTAGAACATATGGGCAAAGGGATCACACAACTTAGGGAGGACAAAGAATGGAAGGGGATGAAATTTTTTGAAGGGATTGACAACATTTCAAACCAATAATTTGCAGATAAAAAGTCCTATTTGGGGATGTAGAAATATTAGAGGCTAGAACCATGAAAGACTTCCTAGTGAAGTATTGCAAGGCCTCAAGCCAAAGAATCAACTAGAGTAAGTTATAAGTATTCTCTTGAAAACACAACTAAGACCCCAAAGGGACATAATAAAACATCCTAGATCTCAGGAATGCATCTCTTCATGGTAGATTCCTAGGAATGGCATTATTTCTAGGGGCTAACAAAGTTAGCTACTGATAAAATATAATAAATAGATGTAAAAGTAAAATGGAAACTTGGAAAGGCAAGTGGATAAGTTAATTGACAATTTATTGACGACCAAAGTGGTCTTATCAACAATACCTGTATACTCCATGTCATATATGAAACTCCTCAAGGAAGTAGAAGTTGAATTACTTCAAATAATGAGATGATTCTTTTGGAGTAGAATGAGAGAACACAAAATATTTTCTATGGTTTCATGGGAAAATTTTGTTCCCCAAAAGAGGCTGGAGGAGTTGGACTAAGAAAACTAGCGATAATAAATAATTCTATGGGGCCTATGGGTGATACCACAATAGTGGGTTACACTTTTTCGGAGGAAGAAATTCTTCACAAAATCTACGAGGTGGGAAATTTAGTCAGTTACTTTCAATAGAAAGTACCCGATTATTTCGATTGAAACATTCTTATTTTCGATCAAAACTACCTTTTTTGCCTAGTTTCGATCGAAACTAACTACTATCAAAACTAACCAGTGAAGAATTTGATGGGTTTCAACCCATGCCGACATTAAACTAAGAAAGTACTTTTGATTGAAACTAATTAGTTTCGATCGAAATTACTTTCTATCGAAAGTCTCTGAATAGAGGCCATTTCCAAAGGCTAATAAAAATATGCAATTTTCATGGCTTCGGGGCTCAAGTGCGGGGCTCAAATGGAAGAATAGGGAGGTTTCCTTTTGCATCGCACAAGTACTCTGAATGAGCTTTCTAACGAATATATATTTTACAATTTTTGAATTAATTAGGTCTATGTTTATTGGCGTGCATCGAATGTAGGTTTTTTATCAAATATAAACCTCCATGTTTGACGTTCAATGAAAAATAGTAGAAAAGAGAAAAAAATATTTGAAAAATAACAGTGCCCTCCAGCTTTGGGTCTTCTTTCTATCAAAAAAAAAATTTGAATTTCGATAAATACACAACAAGTTATCAGCTACGCAGTCAAGGTATGTCAAAATTAAGGTTGACTCTACTTCAAACATTCATAAAATATGCAATAATCTTGATAATGTTGTCAAACCAATTGCATGCCCTCCGTATGGATGTTACAAAAGAAAATTTGAAAGAAGCGCATTGATATCTATTTTAGAAAAAAAGTTATGATATACGAAGTCATTGTACCTTTTTGAAAATGACATTTTCAGCAACATAGCAGTTTTAGTGGGAGAAAAAAAAACCATTAAAATCAATTCAAAAAAAAATCAAAAAAATATATTTAGAATCTAGATAGAAAATCCTAAAAGACTCTAGTTTACTTCATCTTCCGATTTAAAATAGTTTAATGACAATATGCATCCGAATGTGAAAGTTTTTCTCAAAATGTAGACTTCAATGTCCGTTTAGGCAAAAAAGTGTAACCCACTATTGTGGTATCACCCCTATACTAGTTTGGAATATGTATGCATGTGGACACTATAAATTGGTCCAAATTTTGTGCAAAAGATACCTACATTCGAATGAAGACTCGCAGATTTTGACAACTACAAACCCAACTAAGGGATTAGCCATCTAGAACTACATCCTAGAATGCGGAGACAGTGTAACCCAACATGTTACTTGGGAAATTTGGAAAGGGCATTTAGCTTCCTTCTAGACAAATTTATGGGGAGGAGAGAAACTATTAACTAAATTCTTTGACCTATAAACCGTCAAAGATGAAATTCTGAGCATGTGAGGAACGAAAGTAAATGATAATGGGAAACCAGTGGAGAAGAATGGGGTTTTGGTATAGGAATGGAGAACTCTTGATCACATTAATGCTCCTGAAAAGTAAACGAATGTACTAAGTCAACTATTAAAGAAAAGATGGATCATGCCAATGAATGAAGAGGATGGCATCAGATAGTGTAGGGCAAACACTAGGACATAAAAAGTGAACATGGGCTACAAAATCAAAGAGGCATCAATTGAAAAAACAAATTGGCCTACAAAAATAATACAGAACAAGAACATCCTACACAAGGCTAGTGTATTCACTTGGACAATGTTGGAAATAAAATATTGACTCAAGACTAATTATAGAGAATGGGGATACATGGCCCTAGAAGATGTGTTTTGTGTCATTCAAAGGAAGAATCTGTCAATCAGATATTATTACAATGCCAATATAAAAGTGAGTTTTTGAGGTACTTCATGAACAAAATGAACCTTCAATGTCCACTCCCCTATTATATTGAGATATGGTTTAACATGTGGCACAATATCAAATCAAGGTGCATGTTTGATTATATCTAGAAGATAATGCTTGTTGATCCCATATTTTTGTCCTTGATGACAAAAGTGACATGGCATTTGGGTGAGGTGATGTTTTTTGGCATATCCAATGTTGACATGGCATTTTATGTGGTTATAAATATTATCAATTAAGTTGAAAAGTCTTTTATGCTTTATATTGTTGTGACTTAAGGCACATGACACAAAATGTGAAAAGTCTTTTATGTTTCATTTCAGATGCCAAAGTTTATACATTACATTTGAGGGCTTCTTAACGAAGAAAATATTAGGGTATTCTATTTTTTTGTGTTATGAAGAACATTGTTTACTACAACCGTCATGGTGATCACAGTCATCATTCCTATGAGCTCAATTGGTACTATTTCATTGTTGGTTTTGATTATGGTGAATGTTTGATGATGAACTTTTGATTGATGTCATTTTGGGTATGCTTGGTCAACACTTACAGTATTTTTGGGCTTGACAAGTACCTCATTTCAGTTTTGTGTTTTTCGGTTGTTGAAGGTAATTTGTTTGTGAAAGATAAAGCCATTGAAAAAGATTCAAAGTAGTTTGAACAGTTAGTAGTTAGATAACTCAAGGGTATATGCAAATTTTATTTTATATGATCTATTATGTTGGCATAGACTTATTGGTTGATCAAACTCCAACTAGGGTTTATCACAAATAGTTAACTTATAGAGCATGAAAAATTCATTTAAGATAATCTTTTCATATTTGGTTAATGTTTTGTTAATGCAAAAAAAATTAGTTAATAATTTGGTGACATATTATGGTTAATACAAATATGTTTTGTTTATACAAAACTCTTAAGAGTTTTTGGTTGATGCTTTGTATGGAACCCCATTTCAAGGTCTCGCAGTTCCATTATGGGTTATTTTCTATGACAGATTTAAAGGATTACTTAACCCTCATTAGGGTTTGGTACTCCATTTCAGGAGTAACCGGTTATGAAGATATTATCCAAGATAATGGTATTAGTTATGGTTAAAAGGAAGGTTTACCATTCTGTTACAAGACGTAATTAGGGTAATCTAATTTTCATAAAGTGTGTATGTACCTGCATAGAATTCAAGCTATACATCTATATATATAGCTTATGGAAAAGGGGTTATTGCTGAAAAAGGAATTGTATCGGGTATTACTTGAGATCACAGAAAAATTAATTGCTCATATTGTATATTTTTTCAACATAGCAAGGGCTTATGATTATATAGTTGTAACAATTTTTCAAATACATAATTTTTTTTTTTTTGAATTTTGATCAATTTTTGAATAGGGGTTGGTGCTCCTTGCACTTAGAGCTGCTAAATAGATGTATTTGAGTTATTGCTCAATTGATTAATAAAAGGCTTTAGAGGTTGGAGTGGTTTTTCTACCCTAAGAGGGTTTTTCACTTGTCAAATCTTGTGTCACTAAGTTATTTATGTGTCTTTTAATGTCTCACTTAATTTTATTCTATTTAGAATGCATGCTCTAATACTTTTTGCTTATTGCAAATTGTAATTGGTCCATGTGTTTTGCAAAGTTTATTTTAGTTCAAATTGAAACATGAATTCTTTTGTTCTTAAATGCACAAGTTTCATATTGTTCATGTCTGCATTCATTTGATTGACTGTAGTTATAATTCATTGAAACTATGATTTGTTAAATTGAATAGGAATTGAAATTGTGTCATTTCTTGAAGTTAGTCTGCTACAAGTGTAATATGCTTGTTGAAAGTAAAAAATTTCACACACTCTGATTCAACTCCCCCTCATAGTGTTTCACTTCCAACAAGTGGTATTAGAGCTAGGGTCCCTCTATATAGGTCTTACCCAAGGATTGTTCTTGGTATTTGAAAGTGGTTTTCATGGATCATCAAGCAGAGGGTTATTCTATTACAAGAGCTCCACTTTTTTATGGTACTGATTATGTTTTTTGAAATTCATAGTGTAGTCATTCTTGAACTCTCTTGATATTAGTTTGTTGGAGGTTGTTACTAGAAAGTATATTGTTACTAGAAAGTGTGTTTTGTGTCATGCAAAGGAAGAATCTGCCAATCATATATTGTTACACTGCCAATATGCAAGTGAGTGTTTGAGCTACTTCATGAGAAAAACTGACTTTCAATGTCCACTTCCCAATTATATTGAGAACTAATTTAACATGTCACCCAATATCAAATCAAGGTGCCTATTTGATTATATCTAGAAGATAATGCCTTCCACAATTATTTGATTACATCTAGAAGATAATGCCTTCCATAATTAGAAGGAAATGAACAAGTAGATTTTCTGAGGGAAATGTATGGATGCTATGGAATTATACCAAGATATTGAAAGAGCGGTTATCAAATTAGTCAACAATGTATCCAAAACAATCTCGGCCAAGAATAGTACCTTCATAAACTACGACGATCAAATGCACAAGATCTTCAAAGGTCTCAAGATACTAAAGATTGAGGGTATAACTTTGAACCAAAATGTAAAGAACATAAGGGATAGAACAAAATGGATCACACCTGAGCAGAAATAGATTTAAAAAAGATTGATAGTGCTTCCAGGAGAAATCCTAGTCCCAACAGCATTGGATGTGTGGCGAGAAACTAGGAAGCACTGATCATTGAAAAAAAATCAATGCATATTGGTGAAACAACTAACAATGTTGTTGAATTTAGAATTTAATTTAAAGAGATGCAAATGGGGTTAGATATTGATGCAAAAATGATACACCTTGAAGGAGATTCACTAATTATAATCAACACAATCAAACAAAAATGCACCCCAAATTGGAAAATGGCACAATGGCACAATGGCTGCAATTGATCAGGGGAATTCTCTCCACCCTTGAGGGGTTCAAAATACATGTGTACAAATTGGAGAATATGTTGGTAGATAGAATGGAAAAAAAAATGTATGCTAAGAACTCAGACTAGTATGATGGAAGAGGCACAAGAGTAAGTGAGATCAGATTGGAGTACGATTACAATAACGAAAACATACTTCATGTTTTGAGAAATATTATACCATGATATGGGTGCAGGTCTTCAAACCATATGGTCGTCGATCACATATAGGTGGAAAATTATGGGAATGATTTTGGAAAATGCATTTACAATGCTTGTAATTAGGTTAGGAGGGAGAGAGGAATGAAGTATGACGTTAGTTGAAAGTATGTCATGGAGTAGGGATGAATCGACAAGAAGAACGAGATTACCACTATCATTAAATGGCATGGTGTATGTCACAATGCAAACTGTGTAGGAAACCACAACTTACTATTATGGGTGAAACAAGAAAAATGATTTACTTGGATTTTCATGTACAACGACATGTAAAACAAATGCAAGATATTTGAGTGAGAGATGAACATGTAGATTAATCTAGAGTCTACCAAGAATATGATGTCCTTTTTGGGGGAGGTGATAGATAAATTATTATTGTTTGTAATCTCTGTGAATTATCCCTTGGTTTTACATTGTTGTTTGTAATCTCTGTGAATTATCCCTTGGTTTTACATGTTGTCAAAAGGGTGCTTGTTTGTGAGTTTCTATGCACACACCACGGATAATAGGTCAACACTGATATCACTGCAATGTTCTTGGAAATGGTATTGTATCATGGGGTAACTAAGGCGCATGCGAAAAATCTCTATGAGATGCTTTTCAAGCATGCCTTTCTGGGTGAAATTGATGCAGTGTTAGACAATTTGGACAAGAATGTTAAGGTGCCCATCCCGCATAACTACTACCTGACCCATAAGCATGGAAGAGATGTCTAGAGGTTCCCACTACTCTAGACTTTGGAAGTGGAAAAGTGATTTTAATTATGAATCAAATTACAATGCCTGGTGTGATACCTGCGGTATTGTCAAGTTCCATATAAAGAAAACCAGAAGACTAACAACAGAATTACAAGCCAAAAAGTGATCCATTCTATTCAAAATTGGAGTTTATACAAATATGATGGATCCCAAGGGTCACTAGAATACCTTGAAAATGAAATGAAAAGTCCTCATAAAGTTTATTACAAATAAACTTATTAAAACTACCAAAAATTTCAAAAAACTATATAAAAATTTAGGCCTACTTGGAGAAGGCATAACTTTCTAGTCCTTGGACCGATTTGTGAACTGTTTACTTCGTTGGAAAGATAATAACAAATTGTATCTATCCAAAACTGGGAAGTGAAACCAAGGTCCAGGAAATGCCTTGAAGACCTTCAAAAACACAGTTTACTAAGACATAGAAATTACTGAGAAATTATATTTCAGTATTTCCCAATTCCATCCTAATAAATGAGATGTAGGCAAGGCTTGGGGAGATAGACCAAAATCTTGATTTCCTCCAACTCCTAACCAATATTTTTTGCCTCCCCCCCCCCTCGCACCCACCCACAAGAGAAATGGACGAAAGCATACATGGATGTGGAAGGTCTGATGGATGAAACTAGTGACAANCCCCCCCCCCCCCTCGCACCCACCCACAAGAGAAATGGACGAAAGCATACATGGATGTGGAAGGTCTGATGGATGAAACTAGTGACAAAGGGGATACTCTAGTCATAGTACTACCAAATTGTGGAGAAGAATGGGTTGAGGTTGACGAAAGAGATGTGGAGGTGGTCGCCAAAAGTGTGGCCCATGAGCATTGTGGTCCTAATTGCCCAGTGATTACATGTGTTAATGCAGTCAAGTGAGTGACAAGGGAAGAGGCGACCAACGACAGAGAAGCAGACAAGGATGTACCCCCCTCCACCAGAAGGGAACACACGAGAAAGAATATGATTGTAAGGAATGTGTAGGTACAAAACCTTGGTGCAAAGGGAAAGAAAAAACCTAAGTTTAACTAAGTTTTTGGTTACGATTTTATGGAAATACTTTGTATGGGTTTAGTTTTATAGGCATAGTAATATAGAAGGCGATATGCTTTTGGTTTATGCAACATAGAATATAAATGTAGTAGGGGGGGTCATAGTATAGTTATATGGTAGTGGTTATGCTGCAATTTTGAAATCTATGCCACGACAAAATTTCTGCTTCGAGTTGGTGATGTCTGGAATGGCATAAATTTTGTAATGACAGAATATATGAACTTTTCCAAATTAATATGAAGGGCGTTGGCTCAAACCAGCTTTTAAATTACCAAAAAAAAAAGTTTTGAAATAGAATAAAATAAAATAAAATCATTCCTCCATACACATGTTTAAAATATATCTATATTAATAATTAGATCTAAATCCAAACACTTTCCAATAAAGAACATTAAAAAAATAAAATCATTATATTAGATCTATTAAAGCTTACAACTGTTATGTATGCCTTCCACTTAATTGGCTGATTATAAAGATCCCAAACTTGTCAATTACAATAAAGACATAAAGTTGGAGATATTTTTGTGGGTCTTCCAACCCGCAGACTAAAATAGTGTTTTCATTGTTTAATGGGATGATTTGAAAAAAGAAGTATTTTGTGCTAACCGATTTTACCCTGAATTGAATTGAAGTTGCTTGCACTTTCATCCATATGCTTAGACTGCACTTCTTCGAATACATTTGTTCTTTCCCTTTCTTGTAATTTCCTCTTCTTTCTTCTCCCTGTACAAAGTGACAGATATAAAGCAAAAAAATTGTAAAACCCAAGGAAAAAGTTAGCTGAGATCTACCAAAATATCAACAAAATCATCTGTGCAAGGGATAAGAACCAACCATTCATATCTTTTTCATGAAATTTATGATTACTGCTGCATATCTCCTTCAATATACACTTTTTTGAATGCTTTTGAAGATCATGATAGAGGCTAGGCTTTTCTAATTCACCTTCACTTTGGCTCTCTTTAGGAAACCCAAACAGTGCTTCACCATTGGAAAACCCAGATTCAACTTCCTATGCACAATCTCTTATGTTCAGATACAAAATCATTGAATTTCAATCAAAGAAGAAATCATTAAAATAGTGGGATTTGGGATTTGAATAAGGTACATAATGATGCTCAAGATTCAAACCTCATCTAAATCAACACCAAATAGAAAGGCTTTTTGTCCTCTATCTGTTTGCCATCTTTTACAGGGATATGTATAATTGCCTTCCTGATAAAGCCTGGAGACAAAGGCTTCCTCCATGGACTTAATATACAAGTTGTGTTTTGCATTGGTCCATGATGATTCTGATAATGTGGGATCCTCCACCTGTAAAAACATACCCTGAACACTAATTAATGAGAAAAGCCAAAACAATAAAAACCATGTAAAAGTGATCATTATAGGCAAAATCTCATATAATGAAAATGATAATCTTTCATTTACCAGGTTGGCATGTTGTGAATGAATCAACCTTGGTTGCTCATTATTCTGTCTCATCTTTTGGGCATTCCCTACGCATAAAAACTTACGGCTTCAGTGTTCTAATAACGACTCTTCTCACTATCAATCGAACCATTTATAACAGCCAAGACTTTTCTGCAAGTTTTGTTATAAAAAGTTGTACAAAATCGATTCCTTACTTTATCTTTATTTTGGCCTCTTTCAGACTGCCTTAGATATTTGAGGGACAAAAATCCCAAAAGCTCAATAATATCTGACTTAACTCCGGTGTAAACAAGATATTATTTTCAGCCAATGAAAATATGTTATAATAAACTTCGTGGTAAGCCAGCGATTAGACCTAAACTACTTGTGTGTCAAAATATCTATGGAAATATCCACGCACATATGCATATGCATGTTAATATCTTGACTTGCTGAGATGCGCATTTATTTCTCCACCATTACAATCTTAAATATTTTATTATTTTCAATTTTTGTAGTTCAAGAGAAATTGGAGAAGGGAATTGTATGGTGTTGGTTAAGCTTTAGAGACCAAAAAAAAAAAAAAGTCAAATTTATTTTTATATTTAAATTTGTGAAAACAGGGTAAGTTTTTGGCCATTTTTTTGTGGTTTTTAACTACAAAATTTGTAGATAATTATGTCGTAGGTGTTTTTGGATGCGGTTAAGCTCCAGATAGAATGCACCATTGACCAAATTTGAAAAATCCGAAAACCCCATGTATTTTTATTCCTATAAACTTGAAAAGTACATTACTCATAAATCGATCATGCGATTTGTATTCGCTTCAGGTAATTCAATAGTTTTTAAACTGAACCTTAAACTTCACTGTTTTGGTTTGAATTTCAGTTATAAATCTCAGCCCAACAGGTCCTTGGTCAAATTAATAAAGCTAATTCGATTAAGAATTCCTCACTGAAATCTCAGTCTCCAAGTGAGCGATGAAGACAGAAAAGCCATGGAAAATTACAGAAGATTGGTGGTAATTTGTGCTGTATTTGGAGGCTATGACAGCCTTAGACAGCCCAAGCATGTGAAGAAAATTAGTGCAGAAAATGTGTGTTTTATCATGTTTGTGGACAATATAACTCATGAAAGGCTTGCAGGTCATGGGATCGAACCTGACAAGTTTCATAAAATAGAACTGTGGCGCATTGTTCTGGTGGAGGAGCTACCATACAGGGAATATGTTATGATGGGTTCGATACCCAAATACCTTTCGCATAGGCTTTTTCTCAAGTGTATGAGAACTCTTTGGACAGATTTTGGGGAATCCCTGTTAGAAATCTGCAGTTTCTAATTCAGTTATGCAGTTTCTAATTCAGTTATGCAATTTCTAATCTTAATGTGACCCGATTAGAAAGTCATAAATGGATCATTCTATAATTGAGCATTAGATCT
>MU223692.1:247021-278047 GCA_018584345.1 Thuja plicata | reverse complement strand
CTCCAAGAAGAACATAAGGTGTCTCTAAACAAAAAAATACAATACAACCTACTAGCTTTTGTTCCATGAGAAAGGCATGCAACTGTTGGTTATTATACTATCAGTGGACAAGATGAACGATTTTAAGATATCGATAAGGAAGGGAAAGCCAATAGTAAGGATGTTGAGAAAAAATGGGTAGAGTTTGAACGAAAATATTAGAATCGGACCCTAACAAAATATATTAAATAATAGAAATCACTGCAAGACCAAAACCCCCAATAGAAAATGGACATGTTACTACCACAAAGAGAACTATTCTCATAGGTAACAAAATGAGACTGAACAAAATCAAAAGAGGTGTCAAAAGCATCATTCCCACCGTAGTTCCAACAACTCTAAGCCTAGTCAAGAACAATAAAATTGCACCAAAAATAAACAATGTTACAAAACCCAAAACATGAGTGGAGTTGGGTGCATTGTCTATGATTCTTCCAATTACTCCCTAATGTCGTTCAACCATTTAAAACCATTAAATCTCAAAAAGCCTAAAAACCCAAATATCCCTTGGCACAAACAATCCCAATATGTGTATATGCTCTAAACTAATTGAACTAAGAATAAGAACAATCTAGGTAATGCTCTAATCTAACTGAACTAATAACAATAACAATCTGGGTATTGAAAACCCTAAATAAGATCTCTTTGGGTGTTGGACTACTGAATTAGCTCACAGACAAATGGACCCATATGTGTTATTGCGAATATATTGTTAGTTTTTCGGAGGGACTATAAAAGTTTAATGAGAGAGAGAGAGAGAGAGAGAGAGAGAGAGAGAGATGAATTATAAGTATTCACGAAGTGTAATGCCACTTCTCTATCGACCCCTCTCCTCTTTATATATTTTTACGTAATTGATCCATCAATATATCTTCAGCATACCCATTACACACCCACGTGCAATTGCTAGTTATATTAACATCTAATAATTTCCAAAAAAAAAATCCAGCAAATAGGAAAATTCATTCATAATAACAATACAAATTTTTAACGAACCTCAAAGTATTATTTTATTATTTTGAAAGGCATAAAAGTAGTCTTTATTAATAAAGTTAAAAAAAATGATACATAACTTATTTTCTTGAAGGTGAATCATTACTTATGACCTATTTGGGCTCTCGATATTCTCCAATTCTTTACATTGTCTAAATACCTTTCATTTAATGTGCTTTGATTGTGTTGTCATTTACACTTTAATACACTTAATTTTATTATGTAAAGCTTCAATTATGCTTTCAAATCAAACATCTATCACCACAAAAGTACAAGAAGAATTTTCCACTCTATGCGGCTTTTGAATCAATTGATACAAGCCTAATGATGCAACTGCTTATAAACTTCTAAACTTCCCCTTTATGTCAGTCTTTTTCTTTAGACAAATCTCTAACCAGCAAAGCATACTTTACTAATAAACTTCTACATTTAAAACTGTTACTAAAACCCAAAAAAAGGTCACACAGGGCTCAGATCTACATTCTCAGCATCCGTAAAGTCTGATTTATGGAGTGAACTCTTCTCCTCCGTTCGCATCTATTTTCCTCACTGACCATTTTTCTTTTCTCGGCATCCGTTTATTGTTTATTGTTTATTGGGAAACACATCTAATGTGGGATCAAATTGGTATAATCGCTCCTTATTCTTTAACTAATTGTTTTTAAAAGATAGCTACCCATCTCGTGAACACTATGGATTCTTCGTTTTTTACTAATATTTCTGGAAAGTAAGCCTATTTTTATGTGGGATTTATCAGTTTCGAACCAAATCAAATGCTCCAATGGAGGAAACTTTCTCTTCTCCGAGCATTTTAAGATTTTATGTCAGTTTCATAACAAGCAAAAACAGTAGTCAAATGGACTTGTAGAAAATGTCTTGAAAAGTGTTAGCATAGATTTCAGATTAGCCTGTTCACAGCCTTTTAGATTGTGTGTGTGAAAAAATCTATGTTATGTCAAAGAAATGGGATTGAGATTGAAACAATGTGCCAAAATGTGCGATATCTCCCTTCTCCCCAATATGTAAATTTTGTTAAAAGTTGTGAAGATCCTGAACTGAAGCTAAATTTAGATAAATATGCAGAACCAAATAAATGAGATTGCCCAGTGTTTGCTCACAATAACCCATTGCTTACGTTAAGCTCCCAACAACATTCTGATATGGAATTGCACTCATATATAATCTACTTCTTACATTTTTAATAAAAAAGCTTTGTTTCTATTTCTGTTGGAGTATTAATTGACTTACAATTTTCAATCCTCAAATATTTTTACGATTTATATAAGTCTTACTGCTATTAGTTTCAAAATACACTAACACTAAATAATAATATTTCACATCTGCACGGTGCATACTGGCTTCTGCTATATCTCTCACATCCACATATGCCTGGGTAAATTTGTGTATGTTTTTGGCTAAACCAGCACATTATGTTTTTGGTATAATCTACCTGTTGTAGATAAACATCAAACAATTATTGAATGACAATTTTAACAGTATGTATGGGCAATATTTAATCATGAAATGAGTGCTAAGTGTTCTATTCATTTTCATGAGAAATGAGTTTTTGTGAATCACTATTCATGAAATATGAGTCAATGAATTTGACTCAAAAAATTACAAATTTCAAATTTAATCATTTTAAACCTCCCATAAACACAGAGAATTTGATAATGGTACACACTTTGTATTAACAGATTTATCATCTTATAGAATTCATAGATCAGATCAACAGTTAGTGGTATAAATATATCAAAGGATGTATAGATCTTCCATTGATTAATAAACTAAAATGCATTAGAAAATCCTTAGCACAGTCTGATAATTACGAAGTACAACATCTTACAGAAGTGAATATTTGGTAAAGAAAACCAAAAACAGAATTCATTTGAAGAGATTCGGTAGCATAAAAATGTCTATTACCCTGGTCTCCTGCTGAAACAATGTTTTCCCAATTGACCAGCTACAAACACAATCAAATTCTCACCGCCTTGGTTCTCTGTTCTTCAATTTCTCAAGTGTGTTTGTTCTCTTTTCTTCCGCTTTCTGAGATGTTTCCGAAACTTTCTCTCATCAGACTGGCAAATATCCAAGCAAAGCCTCTTAAGCTCTTGGGCCTGAGAAATGGATGTGCGATTGAAGATAACAAGATCCCTGTAGAACTGAGATTGCAAGGCCTTCAATTTCTCTTCATTTTGAAGCAGAGCCTCCGGATGAAGCTCACCATTACATACCCTGTTTCCCCATTTCTTAGCAGGGTTGATACCAAATCTCAGAATATGACCTCTCAGCAGAGGTTCCAACAAACCCTCAGACTTCTCCCCTTTGGGCAGAAAACAGAGCAAGCTCTGTTTCTCTGCGTGGCTAAGATACCCATTCCATGAATCCATGTTCAGAAATGCAGAGAGGTCTTCCTCATCATATATTTGGGCGGGAAGGCTGAAATCCAAAGCCATTTGAGGCGATTTCCCCTGCAAGGACGAAATTGGGTGAAGATTCTCGACATTTGAAGACCTTTTGTTCTTGCGCTTGTAGTAGCTTTCTCTAATCATGTGAAGATGATATGAGCAGTAGCCTCTTCCCTCTACATGGGGTTCGGGACAACGCCATCTTTTGCTGTCTGTTCTTCTGCAGCGCAGCTCATCAGGTACTTCACACTCGCCCACCTTCTTTCTTGGCAATCTCGCCATTGTTGAATAAACAACAGACCTGCAAACCTTCGAATGGAGCACAGAGTACTGGAGATGTAAGAAATGGAAGGGTTAAAAGGTTTTATTCTGTTGACGACGAAGCCAAACTTGGTATTTATAAACACTGTGTTGTGCATCCAGAGGGACCGACTTTATCATTCGTTTAAATCGGACCACCCATGAGATCTACTTCTTCTATCATATGTAGATATATAATGAAGGGTTTTATATTGATTTTTTTTTAATAGATTCAATAAGTCTTTGGTTTTTAGGAAGTTGAAAGGTTTATAAAGAGTTATAATAATTAAATATTACCAAGTGTAAGGTTCTAATATCGTAAGAGATAAGGTCAGGATTGTGTCTCGAACAAATGTGGTAGAATGGATGTCTCTCAGTCTTTATCTCTTAGTTGAAGAGGTTCAACCTAAGGCTTGTACTCTTGTGAATGATAAATCACCCGTTAAAAAAAATCCTTTATAATGGAGCATAAATTATAAGTTAAATCTTTATGACTAATATTTATAGATTGAGGGATAGTCATTCCCCTAAATTTGTATAAGACTTTAACAGGTCTCTAGATAAATCCCATAACTGGGTAGCATTTAATAGTGCTTTTGTAAGCCTTAATCGGACAAGCTCTTGAACCGGGCGTATTCCAGAAGAGTACAAAATTTGTGGTCATAGATCTCACACCATGGTTTTTCCCTGATCGGGTTTCCATGTGATAAATACTGATGTTAATGTTGTGTGAATGTTTATCTTATGATGCATGGATGTTTAATGTTTTGGTGACCGATAAGATTGTTATAGGTGAATGAACTTTAATCAGTAAATCTGAGAAGTGAAGATTAGAGATTGTGTTTTAAAGTAGAAGAGTTGAGATTACTGATTCACCCCCCCTCTCAGTAACCTTCCCTATACCTACAATTGGTATTGGAGCATAGGTCCTCTGATTTGGAAGCTTAATCGCTTAGGGAAAAGTTCAAGATCTCAAGATGTAGAGGAAGGAGACACCCAAGTTCAACAAGAATGAAGATAACTTTGGAATGTGGGCAAGTAGGATGAGATTGCACCTATCAAGACTTTTAGACAATGCAATGGATTATCTCTTTGATGAATATGTACAACCTACCGGTACACTTACTAAAGAAAAAAAGAAAGAAAAGTTGATTCATAACTCTGTGATGATAGAAGTAGCGAGTACTTTGCATAATTCTGAGTATGTTGATATAAAAGATCTACTTTCAGCCAAGAAGATCTGGGATAAATTGGTACAAGTACATGGTGGAGATGAACATGTCTTACAGGAAAAGGTTGACGGACTCAAAGGAGGATTTGATGAAATGAAGATGCTTGAACATGCAACTATTTCTCAATATGGAACCAGGACAAAAGAAATTGTCGCATCCATTAAAGGAGCTGGTGGAAAGATGAAAGATAATGATGTTGTAAATAAGACTCTTAGAACACTTCCACATAGGTATTCTAATAGAGTTTCTGCAATACAAGAATTAAGAACAATTGATAAGACTAAGATCACATTTGATTCACTTATTGGTAGGCTCACAACATTTGAATTGAGTAATTGTGACAATAGCCAACCTACTAGTGAAGTTACATTTCAAGCTACTGCTAACATTGGATCATCTAGAAAAGGAAAGATTTATTTTTATGACTTTGACAAATATGAAGGATTGGCCTGCCGAGGAGAAAGAATTGGAAGAACTTGAAGCACTGATTGCTAGAATATTTCCTAAAGGTAAAGGAAGATACAAAGGTAAAAGCCCTATTGCATATTGGAATTGTAAAAAAATCGGTCACTTTGCACATAGATGTCCTACCAAATAGAAAAAGGATCGTGATGGAGAAAAGAAAGACAAATACAAACAGTACAAGGTTTCACTTAGAAGAGAAAAAAGCTATGTTACCTCGTTGAGGAAGAGGAAAATGAATACAACACTGATGGAGATGATAATGATGAGGAAATAGTGTTTGTCTCTATAAAAGAAGATCCCTCTACCGATAATGCTGATATCAGAGAAGAAAAATCTTTGATCTCAAGTGTGAACTATAACAATGACTAGATCATCGACAAAGGTTGCACACACCATATGACTCGAGATAAGGACAAATCCATAACCATGGAACAATGTGACGGAGGTATGGTTACATTTGGAAATGGTTCTCCCTGTATAATCAGAGGTAAAGGTTCTATTGCTTTAACTGATGATATCACTTGTGATGATGTTTACTGGGCTGATAGATTGAAATATAATTTGCTAAGAATTTCTTAATTGAATAACAAAGGATTCAAATTTGAGTTTGGAAATGGTAAATGCAAAATATTTGAGAAGAATGGAAAACTGATTGGAACCGGTGGATACACAAATGGTAATATTTTCAAACTAAATACTATTGTTGGTCATTGTTTAATTGCAAGAATAGAAGAAAGCTAGTTATGGCATAAGAGATTATGTCATGTGAACTTTGATAATTTGGTAAAGGTTAGCAAGAAGAAAAGTGTTAGAGGAATACCGATACTGAACAAGCCAGACAATGCAGTATGTAAAGAATGTCAATTAGGAAAGATGACTAGGTCAAGTTTTTCAAGCAAAGACTACTCAACAAAAAATATCTTAGATTTGGTACACACAGATTTGTGTGGACCTATAAGTACAAAAAGCTATAATGGAGATAAATAATTTATATTGTTTGTTGATGACTACTCAAGGATGATGTCAGTAATGTTTTTAAAAGTTAAATCAGATGCTTTTCATATGTTTAAAATGTATAAAGCTAGATTTGAGAATGAAACAGGAGAAACTCTTAAATGTCTTAGATTAGATAGAGGAGGTGAATTTACTTCAGAAGAATTTAATAACTATTGTGATGAACATGGAATTAAAAGGTAGTTGACTACACCTAGAATGCCTCAACATAATGGGATAGCAGAAAGAAGAAATAGATCTATTGTAGAATACGCCAGGATATTGCTAAATCAAAGAGGAGTTGCTCAGACATTCTAGAGAGAAGTTGTAGTACTATTGTATAGACACTAAATTGAGTATAACTCAAGAAAGGAACAAACAAGAGACCTTATGAACTTTGGTGTGGTCAAACACCTAATGTTAGTTATTTCAGAATGTTTGGAAGCAAATGTTATATCAAGAAATATGATAGAAATGGAAAGTTTGATAACAAAAGTGATGAAGGAATATTCTTAGGATACTCTACTAAGAGTAAAACGTTCAAGTGTTTGAACAAAAGGACAAATAAGTTGATTGCAAGCATGAATGTAAAGATCGATGAATTTTTAGATCAAAATAAAGAGAATAGTGAAAAGAAACCAGAAGGATACAATGAATTGATTTACTTTGATCCTGAAAATTTGGAAATAGAACAAGAAAATGCAGGCACCAATAACACTCAACCGATAACGACGTCGAGCTATGAGAAACAAATAATATAAATGTACAAATTCAGAATGTTGAACTTGTCACACCAAGGAATATAAGGATTAACCACAATTTGACAGATATACTAGGAGACAAGAGCAATGAATTTTTAACTAGAAGTCAATTAAGAGCCAAGAACACTACATGTCTACTATCGGAGATGGAGCTAAGATTGGTAAAAGATGCACTAAAAGATTGAGACTGGATACAGGCAATGAGAGAAGAAATTGAACAGATTGAGAAAAATAAAACATGGTCATTAGTTCCAAGACCTAAAGACACAATTGTTATAGGAACGAAATGGGTTTTCAGGAAAAAACTTAAAGAGAATGATGAAGTAATCAGAAACAAAGAAAGACTAGTTTGCAAAGGATATGCACATGAAGAAGGACTAGATTATGGAGAGAATTTTGCACCTCTGGCTAGATTGGAAGGAGTCAGAATATTATTGGATTATACAACATATAAATTTTTTAAAATTTATCAGATGGATGTCAAATCGGCATTTCTCAATGGAATACTAGAAGAAGAAGTTTATATTGAACAACTTGAAGGATTTGTTGATGAACAAGGCAAGAATTTGGTTTGTCGATTGCACAAAGCATTGTATGGTTTGAAGCAAGCACTGAGAGGATGGTATGAGATACTACACTCATATTTAATTAAGATTGGATTTGAAAGAACTAATAATAATAGTAATGTATATTTGAAGACTGAAAATGAAGACAATGTTTTGATTGCTAAAATTTTTGTTGATGATATAATTTTTGGAGGAAATGGTTTTCTAAGTAACTCTTTTGATGAAGAAATGAGAAAAGAATTGAGATGTCTATGATTGGAGAAATAATTTTTTTCATTGGATTACAAGTACAATAGATGAAGAAAGGTATTTATATAACTCAGTCAAAATATATTAAGGAGATAATGAAATTTTTTGGAATGGAAGATTCAAGACCTATCGATACACCTATTATAACTGGTTGTAAAGTGTCTAAGGAAGATGACTCTAAGGAAGTTAATGAAACATTATACATATCAATGATTGGAAAGCTACACTATGTTTTTCATAGAAGACCCGATATTGCACATGCAGTTGGAATAGTTGTGCAATATTTTCATCTAATCCTAAGGATTCACATATGATTTCAGTTAAAAGGATATTCAGATATCTTAAAGGAACAAAGAATTATGGATTATGGAATGAAAGAAAAGGAGATTTTAATATTCATTCATATATAGATGCAAATTGACCTAGAAACGTTGATGACAGGAAAAGTACAAGTGGATGAGCTTTTTATTTGGGAAACATATTAGTGTCATGTACAATCAATAAATAGAATTGTATTTCACAATCTACAGTTGAAGTTAAATATGTTATTGTTGTCATTAATTGTCAGCAAGTATTATGGATAAAACAAATACTAGAAGGAATCCATGAGAAAGTTGAAGGACCTATTGTTATACATTGTGACAATAATAGTGCTATTAATATATCAAAGAATCTGGTAATGCACTCAAAGACCAAGCATATAGGTATCAAGTATCATTTTCTAAGGGAATAGGTACAAGAAAAAGAAGTAAGATTGGAATACATTCCCACAAAGGAACAAGTTTCAAATATATTCACTAACCCACTACCTAAGGAGAGCTTTGAATATCTAAGAGGTAAACTAGGGGTCCTGTTAGAGTAGTCATATTATAGCTAATAATTAATTCATTTAATTATTAGTCTATTATACTCTACGCTTAAGTTAAACTTAGGCATCTCATTATTCTCTAGGGTTTTTCACCTTTAGGGTTTCGGTATCCTTTTATAAGGATTCATCGCTTTGCATTTTGTAAGGAGTTCTTTTAAATCTCATTGTAATCTAGAAACATATTGTTAATATATTATTTTCTGTTGCATATGATGTCTCCTCTGGCTTTTTGGCCGCCATAGCTTCTTCTGTCTTTTCTTTGTTCTTGTAACAGGTTATGCATGCAGGTGTTCTTGGGAGAATAGGGTTGTACCTATTCTAACATGGTATCAGAGCTTTCCTGCTGCTCGCTATTTTGGTTTTGTTGAAGCAAGCTCTTCGCGGTACGAGGGTTTGAAGCTTTCATCTTTCTTTGGTATTTTTATTGGATCCGAGGGGTCTCTATTTTTTGGAGCACGTTGGACCAAAACCGACCTCATGGTTGCGTCTGGAAGGCCCAAAAACCCTAGGATCCATATAAAACATATCTGATTTGGACACCGGAGCATCTGGGAGATTTTTTTTGGCCTTCTAGGGTCGTACGGGCACAGTTTTCGAGAGAAAAAAAAAACATTGTTTTAATATTTTTCTAAGCGTTTGAAAACGCAGGCAGTGCAAATTTTTTTGGCCATCGCCATGCCATTGCTGGGCCACCGGCGCTAGTCGGTGCCTGGCCCGCCACCCTGCGTGCTCCGTAGCCCCTGCCGTCCCATCAGCCCTGCCGCCACCGGCCCCCACCACCTCTCGGCCCCTGACAGCACCGGCCCCGCCACCGCCCACCATGGCCCACCGGCTCTGCGCCACCCATAGCGGCCCGCCGGCCCTCCTCCCCGCTCCGCTCCGCCCTTTGGCACCGCCCGACGAGTTTGTTTAGCCCCTGGACCCTCTTTTGTACCCGCAGAGGTCATATGGGTGACCATGGGCCCATGTTTAGCCCCCTGTGCGTGCCATGCACCAAGGGGGCCTATTTTTTTTAGCCCCAGGGGCTTAAAACTTGGCTTTTAGAGCAATTTTGGGCCCTTCTCAGCTTTTTCGCTCTATCTGGAGCATACAGAGGCCTTTTTTGGACTTCGTTATATCGTCGGAAAGCTCTTTCCGAGCTCTTTCTGACTATGGTGTAGGTTTTTTGGCTCTACTATTTTGATAGCACTTTTTTCTGTCAAAGTCTGATGTCTACCATTTGCCTTCCGAGAGCCCTATCTTGCTCATCCGGACTGTGTTTTTGGCAAACCAGATATCGTCGGAAAGCTGGTTCAGTGAGCTTTTCAGTTGTAGGGGTCTTTTTTCTAGATTCTTCTCTATGTTCTCTCTCTTCTGAGTTTGGCTTCTTTCACACTCTAGCGGATTACTTGGGTTCTACAGGTCCTGGGATCTCTTCTTCTGATCTTTCTGGCTCACTCTTCTTTCTGACTTCTGAGCTTGTATGCTTGTCTCCTGTAGCATTCTTTATTCTATAAACGCACTAAGATAAAGTGCCTACTTCTACATTTCTGGGATTTCGAGCACCTTGTGTGTTTTTTGTCCTCGCACTCAGTTATAAAGTGCCATGGGGGGTTATGATGTTATGCCATTTTGTGCTCATCCACCTTTGTGAAGTGAGCGTACCTTCCACGATATTAGCCCATGTTGTGTGTCTGTGACACCGCCCTTTATCCTATGCTTGTACTTCTGTTGCACTGTTGGTGTTCCTGATTCTTCTTTCTGCAGATGTTTCTGGCATTGCATTTCAGTGTTCCTGTCACCCCTCTCCCTGTTCAGCATTATGGGGGGGGTTCACCTGTTGGTTCTATTGCTTCCTTGGTTCGATTGATCTGCTCTTTAGACTTTGTCTTCTCTACCTGGTCATGCACTTCAGTGGGAGTTCCAGCAGTTACTTCTGACAGAGTTTACAGCTTCTTGCTTCAGAGATGCTTCTTGCTCATTCTTGTTCCTGTCTTTGGAGCTTTCCCTAGATTGGAGGCTTAGTTTCCTTCATCTAGTTTATTTCTTGTACTTGGGTACTTAATCAGGCCTAGTTGCCGGGACCCATAGTTCTTTTCATGCATCTTTTAGTCCTTAGTTGTTTAGCTTCTCCCTAAGTTACACTTAAGGGGGGGTGTCAGAGTAGTCATATTATAGCTAATAATTATTTCATTTAATTATTAGTCTATTATACTCTATGCTTAAGTTAAACTTAGGCATCTCATTATTCTCTAGGGTTTTTCACCTTTAGGGTTTCGGTATCCTTTTATAAGGATTCACCACTTTGCATTTTGTAAGGAGTTCTTTTACATCTCATTGTAATCTAGAAACATATTGTTAATATATTGTTTTTTGTTGCATATGATGTCTCCTCTGACTTTTCGGCCGCCATAGCTTCTTTTTTCTTTGCTTCATTCTTGTAATAGGTTATGCATGTAGGTGTTCTTGGGAGAATAGGGTTGTACCTATTCTAACAGGTCCTACCTCTATCGACAATAAACTAAAAGAAGATGCAGTATGCATCAATTAATAAGATTATAAAATAATATCTCAAGTATGAATTAATGTACATGAAGACTACTCTATGGGAGCAGTCTAGGAAGTAAGGTACAAAAAGTAGAACAAAAAAGTACAAAATCAGAAGATAATACAATAAGGTTGATCACCTTTGGAATTTGCGTCAAAGGGGGAGAATGAATGAGAGAATAGTAAGGAAAAGTGTGAGTATAGAAAAAGAAGAAAGATGAAGAAGCAGAATGGACAGAACCAAAAAGATCAGTACATAAAGGTACAAATAGTGATGTATCACTAGACATTTTCCAATATGTTATTTAAATAAGATGTTTTCCACCAATGCCAAAGGGGGAGATTGTTGGCATATATAGAGAGATTTTTGGCATAAATTCTCTAGTTGATAAGGAAGTTATATCATTTGTCATTGATGTCAAAGTAGCAAAGTATTAACTATTAGCATTAAAGACAGACTTATTGGCAAGAAGGTTAGCTATCGGATGAGGATTCCGACATCTATCGGATTAAAAGAAAAGATTATACCACAACCGGCAAGGAAGGATGAAAAAGAAAATGACTTGTTATTATGATGAAATTATGATTGTTGGATCTAGGTTTAGGTTTTGATGATTAAAGAAAATCTACTTAAGGAAGAAGACAAGTAGAAGCTATGTATCGCAAAGAGAAGTTTGGAATTGAGATCAAGGATAAGAAAGGATATCAAAGGAACATAAGAACTAATTGGAGAAAGATAGTTGCGATCATAGAAGAGAATATAGTGAAGGATACAAAGGATTGAATGGTATGTTATTGTGTTAGAGAACTTTATTGGATCTGATATAGAAGAGATAGTGCAAACTACAGATCATTATAGGTTGTTACTCTCTAATAATTGTGGCAGTAAAAATCCCTTATCGAGTGAACCTATCAGGTCTATTGTAAATCCTTTAACAAGGTAAACACTGTATAAGTGGGATAAAATCTTTTAACCAGGTTACTCCTAGTAGGGTATAATACTTTAACAGGTCTCTAAGTAAATCCCATAACTGAGAAGCATTTAATAGTGCTTTTGTAACCCTTAACCAGGCAAGCTCTCGACTGAGAATATTCCAGAAGAGTACAACATTTGTGGGTACATACCTCACACCATGGTTTTTTCCCTGATCAGGTTTCCACGTGATAAATACTAGTGTTAATGTTGTGTGAATGTTTATCTTATGATACATGGATGTTTAATGTTTTGGTAACTGATAATATTGTTATAGGCGAATGAACTATAATCGATAAATCTGTTAAGTGAAGATTAGAGATTTTGTTTTAAAGTACAAGAGTTGAGATTGTTGATTCACCCCCCCCCCTCTCAGTAACCTTCCCTATACCTACAACAACCAATATTCATTTGTATCTTCAATATGTATTTTCCATCCTATAAAATTGTGACCCTTTGTTCCTGATATTTTGAATTGGGCCTTTGAGGTCGTTATTTCTCCTTATCATGATCTTTCACATTAGCTAGTTCCTAAATTGACTGATCGACTGATCAACCTTTCCTTTTTAGGTGTTAAGTCACATTTATGTTAAAGGGGGCATGTTGATCCTAAAATTTACACTTCAAAATGAGAACAACCCTTAGGGAAAGTTTGAGCATTGTAGGACCAAATTGCTAATACTCAAAACAATCTTCAAGGTTGACGAGCCAACCCTCCATGAACATGAGAATGAAAAAGAGAAGAACTGGAAATAAAACTAACTAGAGGTGATATGCCAAATCATTTTCCTACTTGCTTGGATATTTTTTTTAGTAAAAGATAAAACCATAACATCTAAATGTGAATATTGTTCTAAAAATTAGCATAGTATACCACAATCCTTTCATCATCGAAATTTAAACATAAAGACAAGATCCTAGACATAGAACTAAAAATTCATATTATTTAATGGGTGCATCTATAAATGTCGAGAAACAAAAAAATATTCACAAGTTATTATTCATCTATCTACTCCTGATAACCTCATAGGTATGGAGCACCTTTGTATCTCAATTACTTCCAAATAGAAGAGTTAGTTTTTAACATGATCTATCATTGAAAGAAATTTAAACACAAAAATGCTAGTATTATATGATAATGAATACTCAAGACATAAACCAACAGTGTATTTAATATTAACCAATACTAAAAGGCTTGACCAAGCACAATCCATTTCCAATTAACATGAAAGTAGTCAGTAATAAAGTCTGCAAGTATCACATCCCAAAATTATATCAGGAATAAAAATCCATTTTGGTTGAATTATATTCTTATTTTGTAACGAAAATCTCCCCTTCACCAAAGAAAAAAACCCCTCTTAAATTCCAAAAATGTAAGCAGAAAGATTCCCTTCTAACAGAAAAAATCATGTTGCCTGAACCACGACCTAGAGAAATCATTGCCTAAGGTCGTTGAAAGAACTACCATGGTGTGTTGGAAACTGACAACCTTGATCCACCCAATGTGTGCCCAGATAGAACAAAAAACCAATACTCGCAATCATTTCCTATTCCTTCCACCCAGAAACACTTTGTCCCAAAAGATACTGAGACACATGGATGCACGATGGGGTTTCTAGCTAGAGAGACTCCTGACGCGTTGTTTAAAACTCTAAAGGCATGAAATGTGTTTGGGGTAGATAGAACTCACGAATAAGAAGAGAAGGCACATGAAGGAACACTTTGACCCAAATCAAAAGCAATGATGTGCAAGGGTTGGGCAGTATGTATATGAATATACACAATTGGTGACTCTTGGGGAACTTACCTGCAAGGTTTGACTCCTGTAATTTTTGGTTCCTGCAACCAAAAGAGAAGAGGGGAAGGAGGAGACTTATCATAGCTTGGCCAAGGTGAACCAAAAGGGATCCCATTCTTCTTCATTTGGAAAGCTATAAAGCTGGAAATCAGACAAGGTATGATACAGAGCAATCTTCTCTCTAAAAATGAAACTGGTCAAGTCGCCTTACGAGGTACTCAAACTGAAATATAGAAAGGTGATAGGATCTAGGACACCTTTAACCTAGGAAACCTCTAGAGTCAGACTTAGAGATTGCTTGAAAGAGCGATCTCTCTTTTTCAATTCCATTTGTTCCTTAACTTGTTCCTCACTAAGAGGTGTTTCGTTGGGCCCGAAAGGTGATGAAAGTCCAACCTGCAGTAGTGCTTGTATCTTTTTCTTCTTGGGGGCGATGGAGGATCTATTTCTTTGTAGATACTTTTTAGTGTGTCCAATCGCTCCTTCACACTTAATAAATTCATCGAACTTCACCGTTGCAAGCCGCCTATCCATGATCCCAGCTGATAGCAGAGTTCTATCATCAAATTCATAATTTTTTTCAATTAGTGGTGCAGAGGCAAAGTGGCATTCCAAAGACTTATCAATTATCTTGGAAAATGTGATAGATCCATATGTTCCCGAGTATTCCTAGCACACCTAATGCCTCCACACAACCAAAACCACTTCTCATCACCACCTACTATTTATAATGGATTAGAACATCTTAATTTTACCAATTATCAATGTTCCAATAGGTTACAAAGTTCTGCAACAAGATCTCTTACCCAACTCCACTTCAAGGCCTTAAACTCTACTAGTCCTTATCAGACTATTTTCTTCAGTTTTCATCCAAACTTCCCCAACCACTTCAAAAAATATTTGGATATTCAGATACCCTTTACTAAGACCCACAACATATCCCAAAACCAACTATGGTTACTTTGGACAATCTATACAGAAAATGGATAATTGACTAGTTTAAAGGGTAATTTAACCCACTTTTAGAAAGAAAACCCAAGCTATACTTATCCCCCAAGTATGATGATTTTTTCAGAGTTGTCTTATGACTCAAATGCAAGGACTTACCCACTTATTTGGTCCTATGGACTCATTCTATAGGCTAACCCCAAAACCCTCACCAAAATGCATCAAAAGCTAGGGCCTTCTTGTTTTGAAACTTCCTCTCACTTCTAGAACCCAAAAAAGGTCCTAAACCATGTAATCAAAATATGTTTTTATTGTTTCCCATAAAAAACATGCCTTTTTCAGACAGATCTCTTACTACAATACATGTGGCACCAATTTTATGCTTTAAACCTGCTCTCTCCAACTATGTACACCAAAATTGTTAACTTTCCTATATTTAAAAGGTTAGTAACATATGTTACATATTACATTGGTTCCATTTCATGAGAATAAGAGGCCACATTCATGGAATGACTCCAAACATTATGAAAATCCTCAAAATACTCAGAAAACTACTACTAGTTTATGACAGTTGACACAAGAAATGAAGGAATATACTATTTAATGACCAAAACACTTAAATATTGCATATATATGAATGTATGTAAACACTTGGCATCCAAAATAATCTCAAAACATCAAACTCCAATCAAAATGATGGTGAAAAACAACTCAAATTTGCAAAAAAATGTACTTTTATTGATTTCCATAATTGTTCTTCATGACCAACTATCTTCTCTCCATACAATTGCCTCTCAAGGATTTGTATAACCTCCAAATTAACTTCCCAACTGATCAGAATAGTTTAATCCCCTAACAAAGACTAATTACATTAGTTTTGGTGTTTCCCACAAAAATGGCAACTAGTCATTGATTTTCAAATTTAAGAATTAAAAACTCTTATTTAAATAAACTATATTGACTTCTACCCCAAATAAATGACCCCTAAAGGATAAGAATGCTTTACTAAATAGTAATAAACACTTATAAGGATCTTCCCAATCCTAGACCCATGAGATGCATTATTTTGTCCTATGGTCCTATTGGGACCATTAGGACAGTTAATCATTACATTAAACTTATTAAAATAAAATTCCATTATTGGCGAGCGTGATCAGTGTGGATTTCCTTTACTGTTGAAAAGGAGCGCGGTTGGGACCGAGCGGGAGCAAGCAGTTTCAAAAAATTTCACCCCAACGGCTACTGGAGACAGCCATGGTTGCAGAAGGAACATAGGTCTTTCATCAATCATGGAGGACTGAGCTATAGCTATAGCTTAGATGGCACTCAAAATGGAAATGGGTTAAATTCTTGGAAGCGAACCCTTTCAAACAATTTTTCCTTTCAAAACCCTTCGCACAATTTCAAGAAACCCTGGTCTAATGTACAAACATGTGAGAAAATGACCATAGTGCTAAAGCATAATCGAACAATGTGGAATGATAAACATAAGGAGGTCACGTGGGTTTTTGATTTTAGACAGATTGAAGGGAAGTTTTGGAGGCCCAAAACACTGGAGAAGACAGAGGAAAATCCAAAAGAAGTATTCCCTAGAATAGAATTTGCAAATGATTCTACTATTGCAATTAATAATAATGCTTGGAGTAAGTCTATCTCCTTTTTAGAGAGCCATGCTTTTTTTCCGAAATGGGCGGGTAAATGGCCATCACTCAGTTTAATTAGGGAATGGTGTTATAAAAACTAGGGACATTCTTTTACTCTGAAAACCATGGCTAATGGTTTTATCGTAGTTATAGCCCCAACCCCAAAGGACAAGGAATGGGTTATGAAAAATGGGCCATATATGATAGACGGTAAAGGCCTATACATAGTGGAATGGTCAAAAAATTTTGATCTAGAGAAGGAGAAGATCAAAGAATTGCCAATATGGGTGTCATTACCAAATTTACCTCATGAATATTGGGGGTTTGAAACCCTAACCCTTATTAGAAATAAGCTAGGCTCCTTTCTGAAGGCCGAAGAATGCATAGTGGAAACAAATACGGCCACTTGGCCTAGGATTTTGATCTTATGGAAGGATGTTCACCCCTTGCCTGATACCCTGATAATTGCTTTTAAAGCTGGTGAATGGAAACAAAGTGTGGTGGTGTTGGGGGAGATGACTCGGAAAGGGAATGAGGCAGAGGTAAATAAGGAGCAGGATGAAGATAGTTTTAGGATAGGCAAAGCCTGAGAGTCTAATCAGATTAACAATAAAATAATTCAAATTACTGACTTTAGGAAGGAGGAATTTTTAGCAGACTCAGAGTTACAGAACCTTATGGTTGAAAGAGTAGCAATAACCTCTTCTAATATACATGCTCTGGGGTAGACACAAGATAGTATTAAGGATACCACCGATGCCATTCTGGCCAATGAATGGGAGTAGGAAGGTAATAGAATATCACAAAAGGCTTGAATCACAGGATTCTTGGAACTCCAGAGCAGAGAGGAGAACACCTAGAAGTAACTTTCAGTCATTGGGGGGATGGAAAACAAGTGGAACACCTGATTAGACAAGTGGATCCCACCGAGAACACTAACGCTGAGTCAAAGATCCCCAGGGGTGGATATGGCCATCCTGAATTTTTGGCAGCAGAGCAAGTCAATATCAGGGTCCCAGCAATACAGGTGCCAATTCTAGAAATGTCCTATAGAGCTTTGAAAATGCCCTTTTTGAATGAAATTTTAGAGGATATTAAAGAGGAAGGCTTCAAAGATATATAAATATCCCCAATAAGAAACTTAGAAGCCACCTTTGAAGTGGTAAAAGATAGTAGTGACAGCATTGAATCTGATTTGGAAGACACAACTCATTCAGAGATTGAGGAGGAGGATGAATTAGGATTTTTAGATTCTTTTGGTCTAATTGATGTTAGGACAGTTGAACAAATTCCTTCTGGCAAGGCCAAACCCTCAGTAGGAGAAAAGAAGAAAAGGGGTAAAAAAACTAACAAGGCAAGGATTGCCTTGGCTGGAAATGTAGCTAACTAGTCAAAACTGCTACTTTCAGGAATAGGCTTTGCCCCTCCCCAATCATTATGAAAACCTTATCATGGAATGTCAGGGTCTGCAATGCCCCTGAAAAGATCCACTTGATCAAAAGAGCTTTTGATCAAGTAAAACTAGACATTGTTTTCCTACAAGAAACTAAGCTTAGTGGAGATGAGTTATTAAGTTTTGTAAATAGATTTAGTAGGTGGAAAGTTTGCTCCTCAGAGACACAAGGGGCTTCAGGAGGATTAATTATATTGTAGAAAGAGAATGCTCTGGAAGTGACAATCAAGGCTACTAATTGTTGGTGGATCTGAATCAAAGTTAAATCTAAACTAATGCATACATGTTTCCAAGCAATTAATGTATATGGCCCAAATAGCACAACATATAAACAAGTGCTTTGGCACGAGTTAACTACTATCCTCAGAAAAAACACAGATAAAATATTCTTACTTGGGGGAGATTTTAATGCTATCATTAGCCCTTGAGAGAAGAAGGGAGGGCGTGGCTGGGAAGGACAGAGTTAGAGAGACTTTTCAAATTTCATTACAGATAACGGTTTGATTGATCTGGACTTGAGGAATGGACTATTCACATGGAAAAATAGGAGGAGTGGATTCCTGAATATTGCAGAGAAGTTGGATAGGTTTTTATCGGCGGGGAATTGGGCAGCCACTAGTTGGACAAGTGTGGCTGAGATCTTACCGAACTCGGGGTCAGAACACTACCCAATCTGCATCCGACTACAAGCAGATTTAGCTCCGAATCGTGCTTCATTTAGATTCGAAGAAATGTGGCTTAGAAACGCAGCCTTTAAAGAGCAAGTCACACATTGGTGGAAGGATTCCCCGGAGAGGCAAGGATATAAGGCTTTCATTTTTGATAAGAAAGTAAAATACTTGAAAGAGAGGTTGAAGGGTTGGAATCATGAAGTTTTTAAGAATATCTTCAAAGAGAAAGAGCTCATAGAAAGGTATTTATAATAGCTAAACACTGCTATCATTGCAAATGGGATGTCAGAGGTAGAATTTGTGGAGGAGACTAGACTGAAAAAACTATACAGTGAAGATTTATGCCAGGAAGAAACCTTTTGGAGATAGAAATCTAGGGAGTTGTGGCTCAAAGAAGGGGATAGAAATACTACTTTTTTTCATAATTCAATTAAAGTTAAGCGAGCTCAGAATAAAATTTTCTCCATTCAAGACAATGGTGGTGTTAGTGGTATTTTCTGTTTGATGTTTGCCCAAAATTTTTTGGAATTGTCGGTCATCCCCTGTATCCTAAAAGTTAAGTTCATGATTAAAAATGATGATATTCTGCCATTAGCAGGTCTTGTTGCCTCAAAATAATATTAAAAATGTCAAAAAACCTTAAACCCTAGAATTACCTAGGAAAAAATGTGAATAAGCCCTAATTTTTTGAAACAGGTCCTATTTTCTTGTTACCTTTTTGGCACTTAAGTTAAGTTTATTTGCATGTGCTTTATTTCCTAGTCACTGAGTCTCATAAGAGAAAGTGAATATTCTTTATTATCATGAGACTTGGTGAAAAGGCTTTGTCGCATAGTCTCTAGATCAATTGGAATATGCTAAAATAGTAAGGAGACTTCGCGACCACCGTTGATTCTAAGACAAGATCTAACGGCAGTTGTGTTGTCTCAATATTTAATCAGAGTTAAAGATTCTATAAAGTGACTTTACGACTATACGGTCACGTTGTCTCTTCATATAACTCATGGTTATGGGTTAATATTTTTGAGTTAACAGTTTAAGTGTTGTCACTGAGTCTCATGATTAAAAGTGAGTTAAGAAAAAGAATAAGAGACTTAGAGACAACCATTGATCAAAGATTGCATCCAGCGGTAGTCGGGAACTCTCATGTTTGAAACCATAGTTCAGAAATTGTCAAGCGACCTGGAGATTACTCAGTCGCCAAGTCTCTTAATAAACCGGAGGTTAGAAATCATTTTGAAAACAACTTTGTCACCAAGCCTCCTGAGGGAACTGCAATTATCAAGATTATCATACGACAAAGAGACTACTCAGTTGCCAAGTCACTGGAAGTTGACCAGAGTTAAAAAATAAATTTTCAGCAACGCCACTATGGACAGTTGTTAACCAATTAGATTTTAAAGATTATAAAAGATGGAAAAGTAGTCTTAGTCTAAGTAAATATGGCCAATCAGATTTGATTTTGATTACACTTTGAATTTTATAAGGTTTTTATGCGAAATCACTCATCAAAAATTGATTGTCTGATAGTTTGAATGCCATGGCTAGAACCAGAAATTGATGGCACAGTATGTGAAACTAATTGTGGAAGTGATTGAATGCTAGTTTACCAGTTTGAGGAGATGTATGCATTGAATTATTGATTATAAGTATGCTTCCTTATTATCGTTTCATTTTACCATGTTTTCATTTTATCATAAGCAAAGAGTTTGCAAAGTTTTAAGTACTTTCTGAGTAAGTAAAATTTCTAGAAATAGAGAATTCAAAAGGTGACTCAGTAGTTCAGGATTCGACAGAGAGAGAAAGTTGTACTATGTTCGGTGATTAAATTCAGATTTGCAAAGGGTTTACAGATTGATAGCAAGGGTTTGCTGATAGATTTGTTTCAATATTCATACCAAAAGTTGATAACAGAACAAGGCAAAATGAGTCGAGCATAGAGCATGGCTTCTACCAGTGGAAAAAATAATGATGTTGAGGACAATTCAAAGGGGAAGAGAAATTATTTAGATGAATTTCTTACTTTATTGTTAGGGTCAAGCCAAAACAGAAAGGTAAGTGCTGACACCTTAATAGATAACATGGCATATATTAGAGTGCAAGGATGCCTGGTTCTTCAGGGTATTCATTGTTCAATTAATTTTTTAAGAATAGTGATGAACCCATGCCTATCTCAAACCCTTGGACTTGTGGGTTAGCTAGGTTAATTGTCCCAAATGTATTTATTGATGTTGATTTCATACTAGAGTTGGCCATTAGGTATGATCCCTTGTCATAAACTATTAAAAGGGATGATGGAAAGCCCCTAATTACCCTAGACCGTAATGCATTTATGAAAGCTTTTAATGTCTACTACCCCATGGATACTGAGATAAACCTTCAGAGATTGGAAAATACATATGTTAGGGAAGCGAGCAATGTGGCCAAGGATAACAAGGATTTCCATGTCCCTAAGAATATGAAAGCATACATACATCCAATGGCCGGTACAACCCCATATTTTTATAAGGACATTAATTTCTATGTCAAACATATAGCTTATGCACTATGTAGAGTGCTAGGAAAAGATGTTGGAGCTGACAGAATTACCTCAGACATTTTAATGATGGTATTGGATATGCAGAGTTTCCATACCATTTCCAACTATGACTACATTCAATACATCATTGATCAAATGCATCAGGGCTTTGTTGATATCCAAAGCAAGAAGGATCACACAAGGTTTTTACACTATTCAATACTTATGCACTTGATCCTGTATCATAATTTTCCAATTATGAATTGTCATAACTTGTAGCCACAGAGATTTCATCATGGTCAAGATAACCCTGTTCAGTTTTGGCACAAAATATGGAATAATACTTCTAGGGAGCAGGAGTTCTGTGCTTTTAAGAATTGGATAATATATCCAATTCTAAAATTTTTGGGTGTAGAGAAGACCAAATTGCCTGTTAAGGTGATCCAGCTATTGAGGCCTTTTCAATATTTGGAAAGATGGCCAAGAGATAATAATTGAGGTGATTTCTATTTTGAGAAGGACTTTACAATAATGAGGGCTTATGGTTGCCCTCAACCCCCACATATTTTTCCATTTTATGTGCCACCAAGGATAGCAACAATTGAATTCATTAGACAACTGATTCTGGTTGACAATGAGCACTTGGCTCCACATAGGAAGGGTACTTTAACTCCCAGGCAGTTCAGAATCTACAATTTCACTATTACGAAGAAGGTTGTGGACCCAATAAATGCTTGGATGAATCACTACCAGATGAGTTTTTTCTTCCATAGGCATGTGGATACAGAGGGATTCATCATCAATGCAAGAAAATTGCTTACACCCACTATCCCTTACACCAAAATACATGAAGAACATATGGAGGAGGACATGATAAGAAATATCATGGAAGATGAGGAAATAAACAAAAAGAGAAATTAAGTTTAATGAACTTATGGACCTGGAAAGGCAGGTGAAGAGAAAAGGACTGAAATTTGGAGGTTTCTTTCCCAATTTGCCTTATTTGAAAAGGCTAGAGGCAATGATTGAAAATCATACTCTTCTATGTAATCAATTAGAAGAAGCATTGGTAGTTCCTGAGAAGGGCCATAAAGAACATTCTGAGTCTAAGTATGATGATGACATTCATCAGGGCTATCCCTCACCGGTTGCTCATTCAGAGTATCAAGCAGTTCCCCTATGGTATATGGTGGAAGAGGAGAACATCATTGACCTGATAGAGGTCCCTGAAAGGGAGGTCACAAATGAGCCTCCACCTAAGAGGCAAAGACTGGAAATAGGTGAACCTTCCCAAAGGAAAAGAACAGACAAAATTACAGCATTGATAACATGGGATAGACCCTATGATCATTTACTCAGAAAATAGATCAGGGTGGGAAAAAGGCTACAAAAGAATATAGAGGAAGATGAGGAATTCACTCTGAGATCATGTACTGATGAAAGTTTGATTCATCAAGAGGAATTCCTCAAGGATGACAACTTCATCAAAACAAAGGAACTCAAATAATTTCTAATATGGAATAAACAACAATAAGTTAAAAAGAATTTTCAATTAGAAGGTGGTGATCCAGTCACCCAAGAAGCTCTTCAAACATTACAGGATTATGATCCTGAATCAGAAGAGGTTACTCCTAAAAGAGAAAGACAGCTGGTAAAGGCCAGTGGGATACTACTTGTTGAAGTCTGGGACTTATCTTCAACATTCATTATTGACCAAATAAGGATGCAACCTGATATGAAATTGTCATCAGAGATCCAGGTTGGAGACATGGTTAGAGGATTTGGGTATAGCCCTAAATCCCAAGTGCTTACAATATGGATCTTAGCTCCAAAGGATCATAAACCAGCCCTTTTGAATATTCAAGAGAAGATGGAGGGGAATAAGATTATTTGGACCCTCCAAAATATAGGGGATCTTGAGATATCCCAACTTCTACCCAATTTTTCTCAGCTTAATGAAGCTAAAAAAGTTAAACTCTCAGAGAAACTACAGAAGATTACTAGTGATGCTAGTGATATTTCAAAAGATAGAGAGCTTGCATTGATAAAAATCAAGGAAAAGGATATGCTTATAAATGAGCTTACCAAGCAGCTAATAGAAATTGCAAAACCCACCCCTATTGATCCTAAAGAGGTAGTGGATGCTGAAATCCAGACTGAAGATATAGGGGATACATTGATTGAAACATAGCAGGGAGCCATTGAACATAATGGTGTGATTTTGGGAGCATTGGTATCAATTTTGCAGCATAGAATAAATTCTATTAAGAATAAGATGGATATAGTATATGTGGCATATGGTAGATTTCCAGATATACAGGCTAAGGTGGCACATTTTTTGACAGTTTTGAACCCCTATTATGCTACTTGGTCTGGAAGGACTTCACTTTTTGAAAGACTAGCATCAGTACAACCATTGAGATCAGACATACCACAAATAGTAACCTTGGTTGGTACTGAGATAGAACAAATTGGTGCTACTCTATCTTTCTTCAAAGGAAAGGCCAACCAAGTCAATGCTAAGTTAAAGATGTTTGGGCCAGGATATAATAGATTTGTGCCACCTATTAGGACAGAGGATGATCAAATAAAACCATTGGGGTTATGGTTATCATATTTTGACCTTGTACTCCCAAATAAAGACAGTTATATATCAGATAAGGGAGAATTGGATATGGAAAGATTCAATGCACTGGTAGATGAGGCATTTAAAGCAGAGTCAGATTGTAATAAATTCATATCTAATGTTAA
The DNA here is from genome assembly GCA_018584345.1 of Thuja plicata. NCBI lineage: Eukaryota > Viridiplantae > Streptophyta > Pinopsida > Cupressales > Cupressaceae > Thuja > Thuja plicata. The sequence goes on along the minus strand of MU223692.1, from coordinate 253,892 downwards.
GAGCATAACAGATGCTAGATGGGAGAGGCAAAAGACTCAGTTGGAGAATATCTAGAATTTTGAATGGCCAAAAGAAGAGGATGTGACTGCCAGGGACAACCTGACAAAGCCCAAAAAGAAGAGGCCAGTGATAGTAGATTTGGATATCATTGATGAAGAATAAAGGAATGTCAGAACATCTAGTTCAGATTTTTTGGAAGACAAGCAGGTTAGTCATCACCAAAAGTCAAATCAGGGACTATCCTCAAGATGCACAACCAAAGATGGTGAAGATCACATGAAGACAAAGTACATATCATATTTCATTCCTCTATTTTGTCTTTCCACTGCTTGGTGCATTCTTATTTTTTGCCTTTTTCTAAGTTTTAGGGTTAGGTTTTTACAACCATCTAAAGTTTGTTGCATCCTTGTCTTAAGGATTCCAAGATGGTTAGAACCTATAAGTAGATAAAATTGTAATATTGTGAAGAGAGATGAAATATATTGGCAAGCCAGACTTCTAGATTTCAGTCTGTGTTCTTTAATCTCTTGGCCTTGATATGTACTAAAGCAAAAATTTATGAATAAAATACAGTACAACTTTATTCTATATTGTTATTTTCTCTTTACTTATTGTGTGTACTCTTTTATGTTTAATTTGTAAGACATGTTAAACATATTGGCTATAAGGTAGCTATCTAATTATTTTCAAGTTTCTTCTAAGGGGAGAATTAAACTTTGTGAGTAGTTTCAGAGAGTACAACAGTAATTGAGGATTTGATATAACATTGTGGGATTGACAGGGTAATTTGTAAGGCACTTTACCTGAGTTGTATGTAGGTTGTGAGGCATCCTACAATATTCTTATTTGTCTATCTCTGTGGATTTATATCTTTTGACTCTATATCCTAAGGATAGGCACTGATCTAGAACTTGTTTGGTGATCCATCATCATCCAAATATTTAAAACTATTCAAAATCAATTACATTTACACAAAGAACATATAGTTAAAATCAATTGTACTCACACATTTTACAATTTGAATTTGTTGATTTCTTAAAGAGAAAATCAAATAGGTTATTCCTCCTAGATTCATAAGAATTATAAAAGGAAAGAATGATGAAATTTCTTATCATGTTGTTGTCTGTCATCATCAAGATAATGGTTTTGATTGTTAAACTTATCCTCAGAGTAATCATTGTTAGCTGCATAGTTATCTATTTATCCATATAAGAACAGAGCATTCAACACATAAGCAAAATCCACTCTAAAGATACTGTCAAGTCAGTAATCAATCATAGGTAAAACCTGCCTAAGTTAGTGGATCTCAAAAAAGAAGGAGGTGATAATAGGTATCCCCAGTGTTATCAAAATACCTTATCAATTAGTGTTTTCTCTTGCTTGAGTCAGAGTTTCAAAGGCATTGGGAGTCATACAGTTATTCAAGTATTCAGGCATTTTAGAGGCCCTGCAAGAAAAAACCTAACAAATTGGTGACTCTACTGGGGAATCAAGTGATTAAAGATCATACCAGTTATAGTTGTGAAAATTTTATTTTCATAGTATTCATTTATTCCTAACTATTGTTGGGTGGCGACTCTAAAGAAAATCTCTGAGATCAGTACAAATTTAGTAAATATCTTTCAGAATGAATACTCGATCAAGAATGAAAAATAATCCTGAGAAGGCCTTAGATGGTGGAATCCCATCATCCTCGAGGATGGAGATGTCCTGGAGGAAGAAAAGAAACCAAGTTAGCATTGATGAAACTCCTCCAAGAGGTAAAGAAAGTAATACTAGGAGAGAGGTGAGCAGCAATCAGCCTTCTCATGATGGAAATACTTCAGAATATGAAGAAGCTGCAGAGAGAGTACTAGAAACACCTACAGTTACTTCTACTTCTAATGAAAGAGAGGAAAAAATACATCTAGTTCAGATTCTGAAGAAGATCCCTCTAATGAGCTGGAAAATGAGGAAAGACTTATCATGAAACATCTTTCCCTTATTCAAAAAATGAAAAGGGAGAGAGAACTGAGAAAGAAAAAACATGAGCATAAGGATGTTGATAAGATTAAAATAAGATCCTTAAGACATCAAAATATAAAAGGTATAGAGAGGTCTCAAAAGGAACAAGAAATACCACTTACTTATAGAGCTTCTAGTTCACAGAAGGACAAGGACAAAGGTAAGCAAAAAATGACTGAATACAGAAGTGAAGAACCTAGGTTTCAGAAGCCTTTAACAGAACAAATGTCCAAGTTGGATATTGATTTGGATAAATTAAGAATTGAAAAGGAGACCATGGAAAAGATGTTACAAAAGGCACAAATGGAAGCTGCAACAATTGAAATGAAGAAGAAAATAGATTTTCTGCAGTCTTCCAAGTATTTGGGAGTATAGAATACTACAACTTTCAAAGCAAAAGGTACTACTTTTAAAGAGAATGATAGTTTTCAAAGAAAACCATTGCATACTGAAAGGTATAAACAGTTTAACTTCATTGGTATCCCTGGATATCCTAATGCATTCCCAAAGGATGTGGGTGATATAGGAGAAAAGCTCCCAAAGTTCGCAGGTAGCAATGTTATTTCTTGTGAAACACATTTAAGAAAGTTCATTGATTTTGTTGATGATTTAAATATCACTCACGAGGATGTATTAATGAAGCTTTTTGTTCATTCTCTAGTAGAAGATGATAGGGAATGGTTTAGAAACCTTTCTAATAGTTTTGTTGTTTCCATGGATGAGTTAATTGAATTATTTAAAGATCAGTATGTTGATAAAAAAAATAAAGGCTTTTTGTTGAATGAATTCAATAACATCAAAAAGAATTACAATGAAGAGGTCACTGAGTTTAATACCAGATTTCAAAGAGCTATGCACAAGCTATTTCAGAAGATAAGGCTGGATGAAGAGGTATGTTTAGCAACTTATTTAAATGCCTTTGATTCTAAAATGAGATATGCTCTTAGGGATAAAAACCCTAGAACTCTTACTGGTTCTTATAAGATAGCAGTGAATATTAAAATGAATAGAAGAGTGTCTGGTAAATTAAATAGGAGAGATGACTCAAGGTTTAGTAGGAGCAACCTAAAAGAACTAGAATATAAGGAATATAGGGCTCCTCAGAACAATAGGCGTTCTTACAATAATACATATAATCCTCAAAATAGAATGCAAAATCATCCTTATGGAACTCAGTTTAAGGATGGGAAGCCTATTGTTCCACCTAGAAAGGAGAAAAATGATAACAGAACTCCAGACCTTCTACATAAGAATGCTATCCATTTCTACAATGATGATCTCTGGTGTAAAGCTTTTGAAGCCCCACATAATCCTAATTTTTGTATTATTTCCTTAGATTTAAGAGTAAATGAAGAACAAGGAAATGATGAGGGTGAACAATGTGATCATAATATGACAAATGCATATTCATGTCAGGATATAGATTCAGATACTGAAAATGAAAATCATGATTTATATAGTTCACAAGGAAATATAGAGGTCAGTCATCAACAAGTTTTATCACATAGTGAACTAGAGGAGATTGATGACCATATAAGGTGTTATGCACAAAATATTCAAGACGTGCCTTTAGTCAGGAGAGTTTCAGATGAAGAGAAAGCACAGATTACCACAGATTTGGTAAAAAAGGCTAGAAGCAATTACCATTTGAGAAATAGAGTAGTGGGAGGTAATGGTAGTCAGCCATCAGGTGTGTTTATAAAAGAAAACAAAATAGACACCAAATATGCACAAAAGAAGGATGGACTTGGGGAAAATGCATACAAGCCTAAGGTCAAATTTGTAACAAAATTTATAGATTCTGTAGTTGTACAGGAAGTAAAAGAAAAAGTACAAGAAGTATGTCCTCCTCCTAAGGTAGAAAAAAAAAAAATTTAGAAAGAGGAACCAACTCTGAACATACACACTGAGGAAAATATCATTACTATTGAAAAACCTAAGTCCTCAGAAGTAAAATATACTCTAGTTGACAGGGGACACTATTTATCCCAAATGACTGTGAAAGTACCATTTTTAGAAATGATGAGAATTAAAGAACATAAGGAGAAGGTTCTATCATTATTAAATAGTGTACCCACAATAAAGATGCAAAATATAGAGAAGATTGATAAGAGACCAATTAACAAAGGGAAAGAAGTTGAAGATTTGACTTCTGAGATTCCTCAAATTTTCTTGAACACAACTTCTTCCCCTAAAGTTGTTGACCCATTTTTTGTTTCATTGGTGATTAATGGAAGGATGCTAAAAAATTGTATGATTGATTTAGGAGCATCAAACATTGTTATGCCAGTGGAAATAATGAGATCAATGGGACTACATGTCGATACTCTTCATGGAAGATGCCAAGCAATGGATTCTAGAGAGGTTCCTATGTTTGGTACCATTGAGGCAATGCCTTATAAATTAGAAATATGTCCTAATATGGTGTTGACTATGAATGTTATTGTTGTTTATATACCACCACACTATGGGATGTTGTTGTCAAGAAAGTGGAGTGCTTCAATGGGAGGTAGTATACAAAGTGATTTATCATATGCTACTTTTAACATTGTTGGGAATAATGTTAGGGTGTCAAGGGAGGGTAGAAATCCTCACATGATAGAATGGTTTGAAGACACTAACATTAATTGTTGCATTGATGTGGATATGGAGAATTTTAGAGTGCAGAAGAATGACTGTTACCATCAAAGTGAAAATATGGATCCTTTGGTCAAAGAATTAAATGTACAAAGTAATGGATTGTGGAAAATGTATTTTAATGGAGCTTGCTCAAAAGAGGGCTCAAGGGCTGGTGTGTTATTGATATCTCCATTAGGTACAACTTTTAAATATTCATTTTTATTGGCCTTCCAATGTACAAATAATACTGCAGAGTATGAAGCTTTGTCTTTAGGGCTAGAGATTTCCATCAAACATGGAATTAAATATTTAAAAGTGTTTGGTGATTCTGAATTAGTGGTAGCCCAGATCAAATCCAAATATGCAGTAAAGAATGACAGATTAAAAATGTATAAATATGCTATTTGGGATCAAATTGAAATGTTTGATGCCTTTGACATAAGATGGATAGAAAGGTCAAAGAATATAATGGCAGATTTCTTAGCAAATGTTGCTTTGAAAACTAATGATCAGACCTTACTTGGGGTATCAATATTGGAAGTCAAGACAAGGATGGTTGTTCCAGATAACATATACAACTGGCAAGTTTTTTAGGATGACCAAGATATTCTGAGATTCATTCAATGTCTAGACCATTATGAGAACCAAAGCATAGATTGCAGTGCATTACTTGAAAATCATGACGGTAAAGATTATGTTTTAGAAAGTGAGGTTGTTCAATTAGGTTCTACTCAGATTCCCAGGGGTCTGGTTGAACTTGAAGCATTGTTTAGTAGTCAACATAATGATTCAACAAAAGTAAGCAATGCTAAAATTGAGGACTTAGAGGAAATAAATTTAGGATCAGAAACTAGTCCTCAAGTTGTCTACATTGGAAAGGGTTTAGATTCCCACATAAGAACGAATTTGATTAAACTATTGAGAAAATATAAGCATATTTTTGCATGGTCATATGAAGACTTGAAAGCTTATAGGGAAGACCTTTTCCAGCATGAAATCCCACTAAAATCATAGATAAAACCATTTAGACAACAACATAGGCCTATTAACCCATTGTTGGCTCCTAAGATGCAACAAGAGTTAATGAAGTTGAGAGATGCTAGGATAATCCAGCCAATCAGACATTCAACATGGGTCTCAAACTTGGTGCCAATAAGGAAAAAGAATGATGACATAAGATTATGTGTGGATTTTAGGAATTTAAATATTGCTTCATTAAAAGATAATTATTCCTTGCCTAAAATGGAAGCAATGTTACACAAGGTGACCGGTTGTGAGTTGCTGTCTATGATGGATGGTTTCTCAGGATATAAGCAGGTCTTAGTTAAAGAATCAAAATAGTACAAAACTGCATTTACCACTCCATGAGGAACCTATGTTTATATCAGAATGCCATTTGGACTGATAAATGCAGGAGCAACTTTTCAAAGGGCCATGGATGTTGCTTTTAAGGAATTCATTGATTTATTTATGGTCATTTATCAAGATGATTTAACTGCATATTCTAAGAGAACTGAGGATCACTGTGAGCACCTAGGTAAAATTTTCAATAAAGCTTTAGAATATGGTGTTTCACTGAATTCCAAGAAATATCATTTTGCAGTACAAGAGGGAAAGTTGCTTGGAAACATAGTGTCTAAGGAGGGGGTAAGAATAGACCCTGAAAGAGTGGAAGCAATTCAAAAAGTTATTGCTCCAAAGAACCTGAAAGGAGTACAATATTTCTTAGGAAAGATCAATTTTGTCAGAAGGTTTATAGCAAATTTTGCAGAGATTGTCAAACCTATTGTAAAGTTGCTAAAGAAAGATGCAAAATTGATTTGGAATGAAGAAGCCCAACAGGCATTTGAGAAAATAAAGAAAGCAGTACAAGAGGCTCCAGTTTTAAAATCTCCAGATTATAGTAAGCCCTTTTCTCTATTTTCATTTGCATCTTATCATACAATTGTTGTTGTTTTACTACAAAAAGATGAACAAGGATTTGAACATCCAATAGCATTTTATAGTAAATCTCTACAAGTTGCAGAACTTAATTATGAGATGATGGAGAAGCAGGCTTATGCTTTGGTAAAATTTGTAAAGTCTTTTAGGCCATATTTGGTCTGTGCCCAGGTACAAGAATATGTTCCTCACTCAACAGTGAAAGATATTCTTACACAGTCAGAAGTTACTGGTAAGAGATGTAAGTGGATAAATAGAATACAAGAATTCAATCTTGAAATCCATATTACAAAGTTAATAAGAGGC
>MU223692.1:217991-246809 GCA_018584345.1 Thuja plicata | reverse complement strand
CAAGGAGACTTATATTGGAAGGATAAGAATGGTGTATTGTTGTTATGTCTAGATAAATACCAAGCTGAAAAGGTTTTAAGTGAAATGCATGCAGGAGAATGTGGAGGTCATTTTTCTACCAAGACTACTACCCACAAGATTTTAAGGGCTAGGTACTATTGGCCCAATTTATTCAAAGATACCTATGAACATGTCAGAAAGTGTGAGCCTTGTCAAAGGTTCTCAAATAAGCTTAAATTTTTAGGAGCTCTATTGTTAAACATAGTGAGTACTGAAGCCCCTTTTACTATGTGGGGAATTGATTTCATTGGTGAATTTCAAGAGAAATCTAGTAGGGGACACAGTTGGATACTGGTAGCCATAGATTATTTTACCAAATGGATTGAGGCCATTCCTACAAAAAAGGCAGCAAGCAGGGTAGTCACTGAATTTCTAATGGAAAATATTATGACTAGATTTGGTGTACCTTCTAAATTAGTAATGGATAATGCCATGAGTTTTATATCAGAAGAAATAAAAAATTTATGTGAGAAATATGGGATTACAATATCATATTCATCCCCATATCATCCACAGGCAAACAGACAAGCTGAATCTAGTAATAAAAATATTTTGAAAATATTGAAAAAGACTCTTGAAAAGAATAAAAGGGCATGGCATACTAAATTAAAGCTAGCACTTTGGGATGACAGAATAACAGTTAAGAGAGAAACAAGCAAGTCTCCATTTGAGCTAGTATATGGTTTACAGTCAAGAATGCCAATCAATAATTTGTTACCAGTATATCAGTTTATACAAGAAGAACATTTAGATGTTTCTGACACTATGCAAAATAGAATGATCCAGTTGGACGAGACAAGAAGAAATAGCCAGAAAAAAAAACATTAAGTTACAATAGAAGATGAAATACCTGTTTGACAGAAGGGATACTGAAAGAAGATTCCAACCAGGTGACCTATTTCTTCAGTGGAATGCAAGAGCAGAGGATAAGGGAAAACACAAAAAATTTGAATCTTTATGGCTTGGACCTTTTTTTATCTCACAAAGATATGGAAAGGATTCTTATCTGTTGAAGAATATGAGCGGAGAAGATTTTGAGTTGCCTGTGCATGGACAATTTATCAAGCCCTTTTTTAATTAAAGAGTAAAAGTTCATGCACAGATAAGTATGTATCAAATTGCAAATAATTTCCTTCAGTTGTGTGCTTCCCTTCTGTAATAGGTTAGTTGGCGTTCCCCTCATTTTTTGTAGTGGTCTACAACCAGAGATTCTGATATCTTTTGCCATAAAATGTGTTTAGTCAATCCATAGATAGAGCCACTATTAGTGGTATTTCCTGTTTGATGTTTGCCCTAATTTTTTTTGGAATTGTTGGTCATCCCCTGTATCCTGAAAGTTAAGTTCATGATTAAAAATGATGATATTATACTATTAGCAAGTCTTGTTGCCTCAAAATCATATTAAGAATGTCAAAAAACCTTAAACCCTAGCATTTCCTAGGCAAAAATGCGAAGAAGCCCTAATTTTCTGAAACAGGTCCTATTTTCTTGTTACCTTTTTGGCACTTAAGTTTATTTGCATGTGCTTTATTTCCTAGTCGCCGAGTCTCATAAGAGAAAGAAAATATTCTTTATTATCACGAGACTTGGCTAAAATAGTAAGGAGACTTCACAACCACCGTTGATTCTAAGACAAGATCTAACCCAGTCGCATTGTCTCAAGATTTAATCAGAGTTAAAGATTCCATAAAGCAACTTTGAGACTATACGGTCGCGTTGTCTCCTGATATAACTCATGGTTATGGGTTAATGTTTTTGATTTAATAGTTTAAGTGTTGTCATTGAGTCTTGTGATTAAAAGTGAGTTAAGAAAAATAATAAGAAATTTAGTGACAACTGTTGATCAAAGATTGCATCCAGCGGTAGTCGGGAAGTCTCATGATTGAAACCATAGTTCAGAAATTATCAAGCGACCTGGAGATTACTCAGTTGCCAAGTCTCTTAATAAATTGGACATTAGAAATCAGTTTGAAAACAACATTGTCACCAAGTCTCCTGAGGGAACTGTAGTTATAAAGATTATCATATGACAAATAGACTACTCAGTCGCCAAGTCGCTGGAAATTGACCAGAGTTAAAAAATGACTTTTCAGTGACGCCACTGTGGACAGTTATTAACCAATTAGATTTTAAAGATTATAACAGATGGAAAAGTAGCTTTAGTTTGATTAAATATGGCCGGTCAGATTTGATTTTGATTACACTTTGAATTTTATAAGGTTTTTATGCGAAATCACTCATCAGAAATTGATTGTCTGACAATTTGAATGCCACGGCTAGAACCAGAAATTGATGGCATAGTATGTGAAACTAATTGTGAAAGTGACTGAATGCTAGTTTAGTAGTTTGAGGAGACGTATGCATTGAATTATTGATTATAAGTATGCTTCCTTATTATCGTTTCATTTTACCGTGTTTTCATTTTCTCAGAAGCAAAGAGTTTGTGAAGTTATAATTACTTTCTGAGTAAGTAAAATTTCCAGAAATAGAGAATTCAAAAGGTGACTCAGTAGTTCATGATTTTTTAGAGACAAAAAGTTGTAGTGTGTTTGGTGATTGAATTCGGAGTTTCAAAGGGTTTACAGATTGATAGCAAGGGTTTGCTGATAGATTTGTTTCAATATTGGTACCAGAAGTTGATAACAGAACAAGGCAAAATGAGTCGAGTGCAGAGCATGGCTTCTACCAATGGAAAAAAATGATGATGTCGAGGATGAGTCAAAGGGGAAGAGAAATTATTCAGATGAATTTATTACTTTATTGCCAGGGTCAAACCAGAATAGAAAGGTAAGTGCTAACACCTTAATATATAATATGGCATATATTAGAGATGTAAGGACGCCCGGGTCTTCAGGGTATTCGTTGTTCAATTACTTTTTTAAGATTAGTGATGAACCCATGCGTATCTCAAACCCTTGGACTTGTGGGTTAGCTAGGTTAATTATTCCAGATGGGATATTGATGTTGATTTCATACTAGAGTTGGCCATTATGTATGATCCCTTGTCCAAAACTATTAAAAGGGATGATGGAAAGCCCCTACTTACCCTAGACCGTAATACATTTATGAAAGCTTTTAATGTCTACTACCCCATGGCTACTGAGATAAACCTTCAGAGATTGGAAAATAGATATGTTAGGGAAGCGAGAATTGCGGCCAAGGATATCAAGGATTTATATGTCCCTAAGAAGATGAAAGAATACATACATCCAATGGCCGGTACAACCTCATATTTTTATAAGGACATGAATTTCTATATCAAATATATAGCTTATGCACTATATAGAGTGTTGGGAAAAGATGTTGCAGCTGACAGAATTACCTCAGACATTTTAATGATGGTATTGGATATGCAGAGCTTCCATACCATTTCCAACTATGACTACATTCAATACATCATTGATCAAATACATCAGGGCTTTGTTGATATCCATAGCAAGAAGGATCACCCAAGGTTCTTACACTATTAAATACTTATGCATTTGATCCTGTATCATAATTTTCCAATTATGAATTGTCATAACTTGTAGCCACAGAGATTTCATCATGGTCAAGATAACCCTGTTCAGTTTTAGCTTAAAATATGGAAAAATACTTCCAGGGAGAAGGAGTTCTATGCTTTTGAGAATTGGATAATATATCCAATTCTTAAATGTTTGGGTGTAGAGAAGACCAGATTGTCTGTTACGGTGATCCAACTATTGAGGCCTTGTCAATATTTGGAAAGTTGGCCAGGAGATCATAAATGGGGTGATTTCTATTTTGAGAAGAACTTTACAATAATGAGGGTTTATGGTTTCCCTCAACCCCCACATATTTTACCATTTTATGTGCCATTAGACAAGTGATTCTAGTTGACAATGAGAACTTGGCTCCACATAGGAAGGGTACTTTTACCCCTAGGCAGTTCAAAATCTACAATTTCACTATTGGGAAGAAGGTTGTGGACAAAATAAATGCCTAGATGAATCACTACAAGATGAGTTTTGCCTTCCATAGGCATGTGGATATAGAGGGATTCATCATCAATGTAAGAAAATTGCTTACACCCACTATCCCTTACACCAAAATACATGAAGAATGTATGGAAGAGGACATGATAAGAAATATCATGGAAGATGAGGAAATAAACAAAATAGAAATTAAGTTCAATGAACTTATGGACCTGGAAAGGCAGGTGAAGAGAAAAGGACTGAAATTTGGAGGTTTCTTTCCCAATTTGCCTTATTTGAAAAGGCTAGAGGCAATTATTGAAAATCATACTCTTCTATGTAATCAATTAGAAGAGCATTGGTAGTTCCTGAGAAGGGCCATAAAGAACATTCTGAGTTTGAGTATGATGATGAAAGTGATCAGGGTTTTCCCTCCCCAGTTTCTCATCCAGAGTATCAAGCAGTTCCCCTACGTATGGTGGAAGAGGAGAACATCATTGACCTGACAGAGGTCCCTGAAAAGGAGGTCACAAATGAGCCTCCACCTAAGAGGCAAAGAGTGGAAATAGGTGAACCTTCCCAAAGGAAAATAACAGATAGAATTGGAGCATTGATACCAGGGGATAGACCCTATGATCTTTTACTCAGAAAACATATCAGGGCTGGAAAAAGGCTACAAAAGGATATAGAGGAAGATGAGGAATTGCCTCTAAGATCATGTACTGATGAAAGATTGATTCATCAAGAGGAATTCCTCAAGGATGAAAAATTCATCAAAACAAAGGAATTCAAAGACTTTCTAATATGGAATAAACAACAACAATTTAAAAATAAATTGCAATTAGAAGGTGGTGATCCAGTCACCCAAGAAGCTCTTCAAACATTACAGGATTATGATCCTGAATCAGAAGAGATTACTCCTGAAAAAGCAAGATAGTTGGGAAAGGCCAGTGGGATACTACTTGTTGATGGCTGGGACTTATCTTCAGCATTCATTATTGACCAAATAAGGAGACAACCTGATATGAAATTGTCATCAGAGACCCAGGTTGGAGACATGGTTAGAGGATTTGGGTATAGTCCTAAATCCCAAGTGCTTGCAATATGGAGCTTAGCTCCAAAGGATTGGAAACCAGCCCTTCTGAATATTGAAGAGAAGATGGAGGGGAATAAGATTATTTGGACCCTCCAAAATACAGAGGATCTTGAGATATCCAAACTTATAATCAATTTTTCTCAGCTTAATGAAGCTAAAACAGTTCAAATCTCAGAGAAACTACAAAAGATTACTAGTGATGCTAGTGATATTTCAAAAGATAGAGAGCTTGAAGTGATAAAAATCAAGGAAAAGGATATGCTTATAAATGAGCTTACCAAGCAGCTAATGGAAATTGCAGAGCCCACCCCTATTGATCCCAAAGAGGTAGTGGATGCTAAAATCCAAACTAAAGATACAGGGGATACATTGATTGAAACAGAGCAGGGAGCCATTGAACATAACGGTGTGATTTTGGGAGCATTGGTATCAATTTTGCAGCATAGAATCAATACTATTAAGAATAAGATGGATATAGTATATGAGGCATATGGTAGATTGCTAGATATACTGGCTGAGGTGGCAAGTTTTTTGACAGTTTTAAACCCCTATTATGCTACTTCGTATGGGAGGACTTCACTTTTTGAAAGACTAGAATCAGTACAACCATTGAGATCAGACATACCAGAAATAGTAACCTTGGTTGGTACTGAGATAGAACAAATTGGTGCTAATTTATCTTTCTTCAAAGGAAAGGCCAACCAAGTCGATGCTAAGTTAAAGATGTTTGGGCCAGGATATAATACATTTGTGCCACCTATTAGGACAGAGGATGATCAAATAAAACCATTGGGGTTATGGTTATCAGATTTTGACAATGTACTCCCAAATAAAGACATTTATATATCAGATAAGGGAGAATTGGTTATGGAAAGATTCAATGCACTAGTAGATGAGGCATTTAAAGCAGAGTCAGATTGTAATAAATTCATATCTTATGTTAAGAGCATAACAGATGCTAGATGGGAGAGGCAAAAGACTCAGTTGGAGAATATCTAGAATTTTGAATGGCCAAAAGAAGAGGATATGACTGCCAGGGACAACCTGACAAAGCCCAAAAAGAAGAGGCCAGTGACAGTAGATTTGGATATCATTGACGAAGAATCAAGGAATGTCAGAACATCTAGTTCAAATTTTTTGGAAGACAAGCAGGTTAGTCATCACCAAAAGTCAAATGAGGGACTATCCTCAAGATGCACAACCAAAGATGGTGAAGATCACATGAAGACAAAGTACATATCATATTTCATTCCTCTATTTTTTCTTTCCATCGCTTGGTGCATTCTTGTTTTTTGTATTTTTCTAAGTTTTAGGGTTAGTTTTTATAACCATCTGAAGCTTGTTGCATCCTTGTCTTAAGGATTCCAAGATGGTTAGAACTTATAAGTAGATAAAATTGTAATATTGTGAAGAGAGATGAAATATATTGGCAAGCCAGACTTCTAGATTTCAGTCTGTGTTCTTTAAGCTCTTGGCCTTGATATGTACTGAAGCAGAAATTTATGAATAAAATACAATACAACTTTATTCTATATTGTTATTGTCTATTTACTTATTGTGTGTACTCTTTTATGTTTAATTTGTAAGGCATGTTAAACATATTGGCTATAAGGTAGCTATCTAATTATTTGCAAGTTTCTTCTAAGGGGAGAATTAAACTTTGTGAGTAGTTTCAGAGAGTACAACAGTAATTGAGGATTTGATATAACATTATGGGAGTGACAGGGTAATTTGTAAGGCACTTTACCTGAGTTGTATGTAGGTTGTGAGGCATCCTACAGTATTCTTATTTGTCTATCTCTATGGATTTATATCTTTTGACTCTATAGCCCAAGGATAGGCACTGGTCTAGAACTTGTTTGGAGATCCATCATCATCCAAATATTTAAAACTATTCAAAATCAATTACATTTACACAAAGAACATATAGTTAAAATCAATTGTACTCACACAGTTTGCAATTTGAATTTTTTGATTTCTTAAAGATAAAATCAAATAGGTTATTCCTCCTAGATTCATAAGAATTATAAAAGGAAAGAAGGATGAAATTTCTTATCATGTTGTTGTTTGTCATCATCAAGATAATGGTTTGGATTGTTAAACTTATCCTCAGAGTAATCATTGTTATCTGCATAGTTATCTATTTATCCATATAAGAAAAGAGCATACAACAAAATCCACTCTAAAGATACTTTCAAGTCAGTAATCAATCATAGGTAAAACCTGCCTGAGCTAGTGGATCTCAAAAAAGAAGGAGGTGATAATAGGTATCCCCAGTGTTATCAAAATACCTCATCAATTAGTGTTTTCTCTTGCTTGAGTCAGAGTTTAAAAGGCATTGGGAGTCATAGAGTTATTCAAGTATTCAAGCATTTTAGAGGCCCTGCAAGAAAAAACCCTAATAGGTGGGATGATTTTGGAAAAACCGGAGAAAGTTAATCAAGAAGCAATCAGATATTTCCAAAATAGTTTTTGGAGTGAACACATAGAAATAAATCAGGATTTTGACCTTAGGGAAATCATACCAATCGGTATCTCTAATTTTCAAGATAATATTTTGAAGAATCCATGCACGGTTAAGGAAGTTAAGAAATTAGTTTTCAGTATTGGAGCTCAGAAGGCTCTTGGTCCAGATGGATTCTCAGTGGTATTTTATGAGCATTTTTGGGATCTAATTGGGAATGAAGTCTAGGGAGTGGTGGAAGAATCAAGGGAAAGTGGTTTTCTATTCCAAGATTTTAATAACACTTTCATAACCCTATTCCCTAAGAAGGAGAATAGGTTATCTTTTGATGATTACAAACCAATATCCCTGTGTAATACCATTTATAAAATTATTGCTAAGGTCACAGAAAATAGGTTTAAATTGGTTTTAAAGTCAATTATCTCAGAGGAACAGAGTGGGTTTATTCCCGAGAGGCCCATTCATGAAGGGATCATTATTGCTCATGAAATCATACACACTCTTCATCAGAATAAGGCATAGAAAATGATGATTAAGCTAGATATAAGGAAAGCATATGATGCTGTAAATTGAGAGTTTTTAATTAAAGTGCTGCAATGTTTTGGTTTTTGTCAGGAATTGATAAGTTGGGTGGAATGTTGTATTCAAACTCCAAGGTTCTTAGTTCTAGTCAATGGCAGCCCACAGGGTTTTTTTAAGTCAAACAAAGACATCCGTCAAGGAGACCCGATTTCACCTTTTTTGTTCATCATTATGGCAGAGGCATTGGGCAGACTAATCAAGAAAAAAAATTTAGTTGGGGCCTAGAAAGGTATTAAGGTGGTGGAGGGGCCACCCCCTTTTTCACATCTTCAATTTGCAAATGATACTAATCTTCTAGGAGAGGCATCTTTATGAGATGAAAGAGTTATTAGAGAAACCCTAGATACTTACAGTATAGCCTCGGGTCAATCCATAAACTATAAGAAGTCTGAAATTTATTTCTTTAATGTAGACATCAGAAGGCAGAGATCCATTTGTAGAATCTTAGGGATCCGTAGTGGTAAACTACCTAGTAACTATTTGGGTATCCCACTTTTCAAGGGAGCCTCTAAAGAAAATCTTTCGAAAGAATTAATAGATAAGTGCACAAAAAAGATGGAAGGGTGGAAGAGTAAATGGTTAACTTTTGCAGGCAGAATTCTACTCCTCAAATCAGTCATCAATGCAATCCCAATCTTCTCGATGATGTGTTTAAAGATCCCTAAGAAAGTGAACCAAATGATAGCCAAAAAATGAGGAATTTTCTGTGGAATGGTAAGAATGTGGAGGATAAAATACCTCTAATTGCATGGAGTAATGTATGTAAACCAAAAGGTCCAGGGGGTGCAGATTTGGGAGAGTGGAATCTGATGAACGAAGCTTTGGGAGCTAATCTTGTGTGGAGTATCTCTCAAAAACAAGATGCACTTTGGGTAAAATTACTTAAGGCCAACTATTTGGATTCTTTGGAAGCTGAGAGGATTCTTACTACTCCTAATTCTCCTAAAGGCTCAGCAGTGTGGAATTTTATAACCAGTTGTAGACCCATCATAACACAACACCTAACATGGGAGATTGGAAATGGAGATAGAGATAAATTTTGGGATGACTCTTGGAACGGATACCCACTTTTAGCCGATAACCCAGATTATCAGGACCTTAAAGCCCTTTTTTCAAATGGTTGAGGTATCTATGTAAGAGATTATGTAGAACTAAAATAGGGACCCTTGGGGGATGGATGGGTTTGGAAGGATTTTGAGGATCTTGGGCTCAATATTAATCAACAGACAGTTATGAGAGATATATTGGCTACTCGAAGTATTAATATTACTAATAAGAGGGACTCTATGATTTGGTGTATCTCCAACAGTGGTAATTATTCAGTGAAGTTGGGATATCATCTTTTGAAAAGAACAAAGGGTGAGGAAGAATGGCCGACTAGACTCTTATGGAGCCAGGAATGCCTCCTCAAAGAAGGGTCCTTTGCATGGGTGGCTACTAAAGACAAAATTTTGACTGGGGTTAGAAGACAGAGATTAGGTATACCTGGACCATCAAGATGTTACTTTTGTGAGGAAGAAGAGGAAGATGTTAATCACATGGTGGTCACTTGAAAAGTTACAACAGAATGCTAGGAGATGCTTAGGAAAAAATTGGGATGGCATGATCCCCTTCCAAATAAATTAAAGGAAATGTTTTATTGATGGACAAGAGCACCCATCAGATCCACTTTCTCCTCTGCATAGGTAGCAGGACCCTCTATCCTTATCTGGGAGGTATGGAAAGAAAGGAATCGTAGACTCTCCCAGGATAAGAAAAAGGATATAAATAGAATTAAGAAAAGAATCAACATTTCAATTGAAGAAAAGTTTAATGCTTATGCAGCTTCAATCCCATTATAAACTCCATTTAGCAAATTGGACCAATCACTTCAAAGGGCATGGACTGGGTTAAAATGTAGAACAAGATAATTAGGAGGAATCAGATTAAAACAACAATAGAATAGGAAGGAGGTGCATTAGTTGGATCCCAAGGAAGATTGGATTAAAGAAAATTTTGATGGGGCTTCCCAGGGAAACCTAGGGCCATTGGTTGTAGGGGCCATTCTTAGAGATACTCCAGGAGAGATCCTGGCATATGGGGCATTAAGATTAAAACATGGAACAAATAACTCAGTGGAAGGCAATGCTGCCTTACTAGCAGTCAAGATGGGGGTTGTAATGGGAATTTAAAAACTTCACTTAGAAGGAGATTCCTTTATCCTAATTAATGCCTTAAAGAATGGTCAAGCAGAGGCATGGAATTTACAACCTTTGGTTAGTTATGTTTTGACAATTATCCAAAAATTTGCAGAGTTTTGCATTACACATACATACAGATAGGGAACCCGAGAAGTAGATGTGCTCTCAAAATGGGCGCGCACTGACCTTTGATAAGGTAGGCAAGCTGCAAATGGATATTTTGAAATCCAACGGTCAAATTTTGCTTGACTAAAATTTTGAAAGAGGGGCAAATAGATGTGTGGCAATGTTTAGTAATTAAATTTTAAGGTGATGTGGCATTTGAGATAAAGTCAGTATGATGTGGTATCCTCAAAGATTTTCCAGATTCATCAATTATGGATACCAACGGTGCTTTGTAATTATGATGTGACAAGTAGCTCCAAATTGGGCTTTGCACTTGTGAGAAGTGTCATCATGGAGTAAGGATGTATTGGGAATGAAGTGCATTAATGATTAAAGCAGAGATTAGATGTCTCATGGAAAATGAAGGACATGAGTGTTAATGTGCGCTCAAATTCTGACGGTGCCCGGGTTTTATCTAACTATCCCATGTTTGTCTTTGCATTTTTTTTTAATTGCAGGTTTCCAGCGACAACAAAATGCATGCCAATTTCATTATTACCATGAAGAGACAAATGAAATCTTTCCCCAGAGTAGCTAGCAAGGAAAGAATGATGTGTCTGTTAAAGATCAAAATAGACATCATGGTGCAAGCAGTGTTGGGTGTTTTAGGCCCAATTTTTCAAGAATTCAAACTTTTGCGCCAGGATAATACGGTGATCATTTCTATGGTAATGGCATGGGGCTTGGAATTAGGTGAGCCCACAGACACAGTAAAGTGGGTGGTGGAAGCTCTGTTTAAGGAAGATCTTTTGGGAGATTTAGAGACCATTTTTGAATGGGCGGTTCCCAGATGGGGAACAAATATTTTAGAATGCATTACTGATGAGGTTGTGAGATGAACCTCCTACAGCAGTATGGTGAGAATGCATGAAATAATAGAATATAGAGCAATAGTAGAACTCAGAGTGAATCTATTAACCACGGGCCACTTCGAGGGGGTAACCTCCTTTGAGCAAGCTCAATACAATAAATTCGTTGGTGCCCATCAAAGGCCTCAACATACTCTTATATACTAAGTACAATCTAGAAAAGTAATAATACCTATGCATGTGGGATAATAAAATATACTCATGGGACAACTTACAAAGCATATGCGTCCAAAAACACTACACTAACAAAATAAATAGAAGGAACACATAGGTTCCTAACATCCCCTCTCTCTTAGAAAAAATATTTGTCCTCAAAGCTTAAGGTGTGGAAACTGTTGCTGAATCTGACGAAGGGGTTCCCATGTAGCATCCTCTGGTTGCATTTTGTGCCACTGAATCAAGACCTTAGAGATGGATCGAGAGCGAAGCTGATGAGTGCGCCAGTTAAGGATTGCCTCAGGCTCCAGGATAATGGATCCTTCCTTATCTATTTCAGGGAGAGTAGTTTGTGCTCTGATGTTGGTACCAAGAACTTGCTTGAGACAAGAAATGTGAAATACTAGATGAATGCGGGAAGGAGGAAGTTCCAGTTTATAGGCAACTGAACCAATCTTCTGTAGAACCTTATAAGGCCCATAAAATTTTGGGGCTAGCTTATGACACCCTTTAAGCTTCAGGGATGATTGCTTGTATGGTTGTAGATGAAGAAAAACCATATCCCCAACTTGAAATGAGCACTCAGAACGGTGTTGATCTGCCTGCTGTTTCATTTGATTATGAGCCATCTGAAGATTATCCTGTAAGGTGCGAAGAATCTGATCCCTGGTGCGGAGAACTATGTCAACTGCCTGGATTGGTGAGCTTCTGGGAGTGTAGGGAAGGAGCACTGGAGGTGCCTGACCATAGACTACTTCATATGGAGTCATTTTAGAGGTAGTGTGGTAAGAGGTATTGTACCACCATTCAGCTAAAGGAAGCCACTTGGCCCACTGATGTTGTTGTTCGAAAGTGAAGCAGCAAAGATAAGTTTCCAAGCATTTGTTGACAATTTTGGTCTGACCATCGATTTGTGGGTGATAGCCCAAACTCATCTTCAGTTTGGTGCCAGTTTGCTGAAACAGTTCAGTCCAAAAATGACTGGTAAAAGTTGCATCATGATCTAAGACAATGGAAGAAGGGAGGCCATGAAGACGGAAGATTTGGTCCATGAAGAATTGTGCAACTGAGGAGGTAGTATAGGGGTGGCTGAGGGCACAAAAATGACTATATTTAGAGAGATGATCAACCACAACCAAAATCACTATCTTGTCGCCTGATTGAGGAAGCCCTTTAATGAAATCCATAGAAATATCAGTCTAAATCTGTGTAGGGATGGGCAATGGTTCTATTAAGCCAGGAAGGAGGGTCATTTCACCCTTGTGGCATTGGTAGGTATCACATTCAGCCACCATCTATTTCATTCCTTTCCAAAAGAATTTTCACCTTGCCCACTCATAAGTTTTGAGGAATCTCGAGTGCCATACCGAAGGAGAAGCATGGAGTTCATAAAAAATAGCTTGTTGCAGATCTGGGTTTTGAGGAAGCACTAGATGGCCCTTGTATCAGAGAGAAGCACCATCCCAAGAGTAATGTGGTATAGTAGAAGGATTATTGGCCAGCTAGTGAATGATTTGAGATAAAGAAGAGCCACTGACATAGCCCTGCTGAACAAATGCTAACCAATTGGGAATTGGTATAGAAATAGCTGAAAGGGAAGCTTGATCATCAAATGTGTGAGAAAGAGCATCTACCACAATATTGTCCTTACCCTTCTTGTAGGTGATCTCATAATCATACTCCATGAGTTTGTTGACCCATTTCTATTGTGTAGGGGAGGATACCCGTTGTTCCAGGAAGTATTTCAGACTTTGGTGATCGGTCCTGATGCAAAAATGACTCCCTAGGAGGTATGGCCACCACTTCTGTATAACATGCAAAATAGCCATCATTTCTTTTTCATAAGTAGAGAGGGATAGATTCTTACTATAAAGGGCTTTGATAGTGAATGCAATAGGATGGTCATCTTGAAGGAGAACAACACCTAGTCCATTGCCACAAGCATCACTCTCAATAGTGAAGGGCTTGGAAAAATATGGCATAGTGAGAACAGGTGTACTGCATATAGCTTGTTTCAGTTGTTCAAACGCTTTCTCAGAAACATGGGTCTAGGTAAAGGCATCCTTTTTTAACATAGATGTCAATGGTGCTGCAATCTTCCTTTAATTCTGGATAAACTTGCGGTAATATCCAGTTAGCCCCAAAAAACCCCGAAGGCTCTTGAGAGTTTTAGGATGCGCCAATTTTTCATGGCATCTATTTTTGTAGGATCCACCTGAACCCCTTGGTGTGCAACAATATGCCTGAGATACTCCACTTCCTCCTGGCCAAACACACATTTAGATAGTTTTGCACAGAGTTGATGATCAGAGAGAAGTTGCATTACAACCTCCAGATGATGGAGATGCTCAGCCTAGGTTTTTCTATATATGAGGATATCATCAAAGAAGACCGGAATGAATTTCCAAAGGTATGGCCAAAATATTTTATTCATCACTACCTGAAATGTTGAAGGAGCATTAGTGAGGCCAAAGGGCATGACTAAAAATTCATAGTGACCATCATGTGTGCGGAAGGTTGTTTTAGGTATATCCTCCTCATTAACCCAAATTTGATGATACCCAGAATGAAGATCCAACTTGGAGAAAAAATGAGCCCCATGAAGCTCATCAAGAAGTTCATTAAAAACCAGAATGGGAAACTTATCCTTTATAGTGAGATGATTAAGTGCTCAAAAATCAATGCAGAGTCGCCATGACCCATATTTTTTACGGACAAGCAGAACTAGAGAAGAAAAGGAATTGGTACTAGGGTGAATAATACCTTGCTTCAGTAAGTCATGAACGAGCATCTCAATTTTGGTCTTCTGATGAAATGGGTAGCGATAGGGCCTGACGTTGGGCGGAACACTGCCAGGAAGGAGCTGAATATGGTGGTCCTCTAGGCGAGAAGGGGGTAATCCTACAGGTTCAGCAAATACACCTAAATACTTATCAAAAATTTGTTGGAGATCTACAGGAGTACTAGAGACCGCTAATGGCTGCATCTGAATGGAATGGAGCTGAGCAATGACACCATGTGAATTCTTCTTAAGAATGTTTTCCATACGATGTGAACTGATGATGCTAAGAGACCCTGGCTATAAGCCTTTCAAAGTGTGTTGTTGCCCATTGGCTAAAATCTGCATCCAAAGTTTAGCAAAATCCCATAAAATGGGGCCAAGAGTGCGTAACCATTGGGTGCCCAAAACCACATCACAACCACCTAAGGGAAAGGAAAACATGTCAGAGTGTAGGTTATAATCTCCAATAGAGAGACGCACATTGTGACATTTCCCTTTGCAAGGTAAAGTGCCCCCATTGGCAATCATGACTTCAAAGCTAGAGCAGGGATGGACAAAGCAATCAACCTGTTTGGCTATTCGGGGGTCAATGAAGTTATGAGTGCTACCAGAATCAATGAGTATAGTAAGAGGGATCTTCTTGAAGAAACCGTGGACCCTCATGGTTTTTGGAGTAGTGACTCCTGCCAAAGAATGTACATATATCTTTGGTTGAGCTTCTAGCGAAGGAGGTTTAGACTGTTGAGGCTCAACCTCATTGTCCACTATTTCGTGAGCATCTACATATTCTTCCAGTTCAGGTGGAGAATCCACATCCAAGAGATAGAGCTTTTTTTGAACACATCTATGGCCCCGGGACCATTTCTCATCACAATTATAACAAAGCCCTTTTTCTCGCCTGGCCCGCATCTCTAATTAAGACAAGTGCTTGATAGGAGTAGTTCTAGGAGCTGGCGTGACTAGAGGGTTGTGAGAACCCGTATTTCTGAATGGAAAAAAATTGGATCTGGAATGTTGTAGAGCACTAATCTTGTCCTCCGCTAACTTAGCCAACCCAAGGGCTTCCATCATTGTAGTGGGTTGGAACATTTTTACTTCAGAGCAAAGTGCATCCTTCAGACCCTTGACAAAACAACTGTAGAAGAATTCATTAGACAATCCCTCTGTGTGATTAGCTAATTTTTCAAACTCTATCTAGTATTCTCTTACAGTGCCTATTTGGCGCAGTTTAGTGAGTGCTCCTATGAAGTCATCAAAAGAACTAGGGCCAAAGCGCTCCAAAAGGAGTGTGCACAATTCTGTCCATGTTGGGTCTACATTAGCCTTGATGTACCAATGAAAACATTGAAGAGCTTCATGTTCCAAATGAAAAGATGCAATCGGGACTTTGTTGTTATCCAAAGTATTATGTAAGTTGAAATACTGTTCTACCCTGTAAATCCATCTAGTCAAATCAGTACCATCCAAGCGAGGAAAATCAAGCTTCGGTCCACGAAAATTGCCAAAAGAGAACCCAGCGTCTCTAGAATGGTTTTGGTTCATGGCTGAATGCTAAAGGGTGAGGCCAAGAAATTTGTCATCTAGATCTTGAAGTTTGGTTTTGAGGGATGCAAGTTCTTCCTCCATGATTTTTTCTCTTGTATGTGTAACAACCATAAAGTTTTTTTTTTTTTGGAAATTGGTAGAAAACGAGAAACAAAAACTTTTTTAGTAAGGGCAAACTTGGATTTGGGCAAAACTCATATGGGAAATGGGTGTTTGACGAGTGGTTGGATACTTTCTGATGAAAAGGGAAAAATAAAAATGAGGGTTTCAGGGTTGGGGAGGCGAAATGAGATGAGCGGTCCAAGAGGGAAAAGGGAGCAAAATTAGGAATTGAACCTTGTGGCCCGGTTTGGTAGCGATTGGATGAGAAGTGAAAAAGATAGGGCAAACCCTAAAATTAGATAAATGAGGGATTTAGGGCTTTGATATGTAGAATTTGGGGTAGGGTCGTCAAGGAAGGAAGTATGCGGAATGGTATTTCAGGGGTTCTGAGGAATTGTGAGAGGAAACGGGAAGAAAGCAAGGAAGCTATGGCTAAAAAATGGAAAAAAATTTGACAATCGACTCGGGGAAAATCACTCAAATACGGAATAACTGAAAAGAAGTATTGCAATAACAAGAAATATTGGAATTTAAAATAACCTGAAGGCCACGACGGAAAAAAAATTGATGTAATTTCCACCCAGTGAGCCCAAGAAAGTGCTCTGATACCAGATGAGATGAACCTCCTACAGCAGTATGGTGAGAATGCACGAAATAACAGAATATAGAGTAATAGCAGAACTCAGAGTGAATCTATTGGTCACTTGCCACTTCGAGGGGGTAACCTCCTTTGAGAAATCTCAATACAATAAATTCGTCGGTGCCCATCAAAGGCCTCAACCTACTCTTATATACTAAGTATGATCTAGAAAAGTAATACTACCTATGCATGTGGGATAATAAAATATACTCATGGGACAACTTACAAAGCATATGCATCCAACAATGCTACACTAACAAAATAAACAGAAGGAACACACAGGTTCCTAACAGGTTGAAGCGGAAGAACATGGGGTGATTCCCTTTGCCCGATGGGTAGGAAAAGTAGGAAGTATGGATTATTATAACCAACGCTGGATTGAATGGTGTAAGATCAAAGCAGAGATAAAAACCATGAATGCACCATCTGTTGCTTTGGTCGTATAATTGTAAAGGGAAATCTCAAGGAGGGCTCCCTCTGTAATGTAGCGAAAGGCATGCTGCTTCCCAGCAAATTAACAGGCATACATAGAAGCAAGGTGTTTTTGTTAAAAGTCATATTTTGATAGTCTAGTCTTAGTAGTTTCTGCATAAACGTTTATGAAGACGGAGGGCTAGCTTATGTTAAAAGCATAGTGGGATATAGGGGTTTGTTAAATCACAACACCCGAAGGATTTTTTTTGTATATATATGCAATCGATATCAAATAGTTGCATAAGTCGATATCTCTCTGCTACACAATCATAGCTGGTTTCTTTTCCAGGTTTAAGTTGTAATTTTCTCAATAAACTACTGTAATGCTTTTATTTAAATATTAATAATAAAAAAATCTCTATTACCGATAAAAAAAAAAATTCTATTATTGGCCTTAGGACTTCAAGATTGAGTCTATTAGACCCATACACATACCTTTCATGCTTCTATGGTGCCCTCCAATTTGTCTTCTTATCAGGTGATCCCGCACCATACTCTCCCTCTTTGAAAAAATTTCTTGTCCCAAGTGACAAGTGGCTTGCTCCCTGCTCCTTAGATCCTCCGTGAAGGTGTGTGTCCATTTTATTTTAGAGGGGACTTATATTGTAAGAAAAACTCCCCAAATGGTTCCCTAACTCTTCTCCAACCTACATTCACCTTACAAGAAAGATTAGTACCAAAACATTTGTTTGCAGCCCCATCCATGGGACAGTCATGTAATTACTTATTCTATGTCCTTTCCAAGTCCCTTAGATCTTCCCAAGAATGTTCCCCTAATTGTTTATCCTCTCCTATGGTCTGTACCTTTATAGGGAATTCAATTTCACCAATCATGATTCTTTCTTAACCCCAATGTATCTACACTTTAGAACTATCCTTAACCCATGTCATAACCAGCCCATGCTATTTTTTATCCTTTCTCTAACCTATATCCTCCTTCTTCCAAGCCTGAATAATCACACCAATTTTATCTCCAAAAGACATTACAGTGTCCTCTTTCTTATCACTACAAAGTAAGTGTTTCAACTCATACTTGTTACCATCCTTATGCACTAGGCATTTCTTTGTGTACCCATCATGGATAGTCCTCCTTTTATGTTGCCATGGTCTTCCCAAGATCACATGCCCACAAGTCATTGGAATTACATCACAAATCACACAATCATAATATGGACCAATGGATAAATCAACACATGCCCTCTGTCGAACCTCTGCACGCAACTCTTGGCTTACTGAAGTGGCAAGAGCGATGGAGTTAGGCTGATCAAATGTTTTCAATCCCAACTTAGATACCATATAAAATGAAACTAAATTTTCTTGAGCTCTTGAATCTATGATTAACTTACACAACTTTCCTTGGATTAAATTTTTTTTTTTGAAAATTGATACCTATGGTGGTTGTTGTAGTATTTTACCTTTCCTTATCATAAGGAATTCTCTATCCATTTCTAGGTCTACCATTAGTGGTTGTTTGCCTTCTTTCCTCTCATCTTCTTGTGCCAAATGAGCCCTCCTATCCTTGCCTCTGCCTGCTTCTTCCCACTTTGGAAATTTAAATGATGGGTGCCCAACTTCATTTAAGTGGTAACACCTTCTAATAATGTGTGTTCCTCTTCCACCACAAAATCTTCCACCTCTATAATGACCTCTCGGTTATGAACCAAAGTCCTTTCCTTTGTCTTTATCATTGCTTCTCCAAAACTCTTTTTTTTTTCTTCCACCTGTACCTCTCATTGATGATCCTCCCCTATTGTTGTTTCCTTTTCTATCATGTTTCCTTTACATCTTCTCTTCTTCTCTAATATAAATTTGAAAGCATTCTCCAAGTGTTTGAGGAACACTCAAACCAATCTCATCTTGTAGATTGTACCTAAGGCCATTTAGGTACCTAGCCACCTTTTCATCTTCATCCTCAACTCCTCCTCTACTACTCAACTTATGGAATCGCTCATTATAACTCATCACATCCATATTCCTCTATTTTAAATTTTGCCTCATCCTCTTAGTTTGAATTGCAAAATCAGATAACAAAAATTGAATTTTCACCATAGCATTCATCCTCTCTCAACTAGTAACCTTGTTCAATCCTCTATTTTCTCTCTTGGTTGCATACTGGTCCACCAAGTCAATGCAATACTCCTCATCCTAAACTTAGCAAATTTTACCTTCTTGTCTTCCTCCATGTCTTCTAACTCAAAGAAATTTTGAAGGGCTTCTAACCACCGTGATGTAGAGCCCTTTCTCTCTCTCTTTTATATATGATAGGTTCCTCAATCTTAGAACCAAGCCAAGGACTATAGAATTCTAAAAATGACTCCATAGGGTGTGAGATACTTAATTTTATAGGTTCCATATCCCCTCACTCCAATTATTTCCAAAACAAGATCAAACTCCTTGATTGATCTTAGAGACTCCAAGCGACCCTTAGGAATCCACTGACTCTTCTAAGATTTATATTATTCCCAAGACCCAAGCGACCTAATGGTATCTGCAATGGTTCTATCTAGGTCAGAATGACATGACAAAACCATTAGTTTTGGTCACACAAAGCACTTGTGTATACTTTCTTCCCAAATGTTTCCAACCCTTAGTATCCCTACCTAGACTATTTTTCCAAGTTTACTCCTTATTTCTCTAAATAATCCACACTAAAAATAGGGAATTTAGAAACCTTTATAGAGATATAAAACATCCCCAAGATGATTGGGCTGGTACAAAACACAAGGGTCTCAACCTTACTTTGTCTAGGAGGCCTAATTATCCTAATTAGGCTTGGATTACAAAGGAAGTACTCCACATAGATGCTCCCATGCCTAGCCTACAACTTTTATGTCTCCTAAAGATTGAGAAACTCTTAAATCTAAGGTTATAGCCTCTGATCAAACACCCACCTCAAGATATGGAACCTTTTATTCAATTCTGCATGGTGGCCATATAGAGATGTCCACCTAGGGCATATAATTCCATCCTACTCCCAACTGGGACTTGAAAATCACCACCAAAATATTAAATTACATAGGCCATACTTTAATTTCCTCCAGGGCCGTTAAAAGCCATTGGTGGATTTTTAAGTTGTGGCTATTTGTTTGCCAAGCCCTAGGTATTGTTGTCCACACAGACCACCTCATAGTAAAATTCAGTTTTCTTCCTCCACACAATGAATTAGGACCTCAGACTTGTTGCATTTGAAAGATTAAAAAAACACTACAAACCAATATTTTGAATTATGTCATTACCACACCGTACAAGTCCGTACACTATTACAAAACATGGAAATTGCAGTAAATTCTAAAGTTTTTTATTCCACTTCAAGATGCCAACTAATAAAATGCATTATCCTCACCTGGAATAGGTTGGATTAATCATAAATATGTCTTCTCCTATGGTCCCTAACCAATTTCTTAATTGTGGTGACCGTTGGGTGAGAATTGCAACTTTTGGTGAAAATTCGTCATTAGCAACTTTAACTTTTACAAAAAGTTGTCAAATGTGATAGTTTTGCAACTTGATGAATTTGAGTTATGTAAAACTCAAGTCTCAAACCTTCTAAGTTACATAATAGATACCTAAGTGACTCCATTGTATACCCCTAGGCCCATATTCCCATGGTGGCTTATAGACTTTCCAAATCCATGTCATTGGGTTACAATGTGGGGTCTTATTGAAAACTAAAACAAAAATATTACATAGAGACTAAGGAAAAAGTCCTTTTGTATTTTTGGCCTTTTGACATTCCTTTTCTTTCTCACGATGTTCCCCTGCACCATACTCCCCAGATGAATGAATCTCAAGTCCACTTGAGATGAGTTCTTGTAGAGTAGTACCATAGTTGTTGATCTGACTTTCATCCAGCCAAAAAACTTCAGATTCTGGTTTTCCTTTCCACTTGACTAAATATTTATTGTACTCCCTTCTCCTTTTATTTTTTCACAACTTTAGTATCCAATAATTTTGCAATTTTGGGTGGCTCATGTTTTGGAAGATCGATACCGGCTACATCTTCTAGGACTTATTGTGAGTCACCTGCGTTAACATCACCTTTGAAAGGAGTTAGATCACCAACATTAAAAATGGGAGATATAACAAGATCTAGTTGGATTTGAATTTCTTATGCATTATTTCCAAATTTCTTCATGACTTCGCATGGGCCCGCTTTCCTTTGCATTATCTTGGTGTGTTTTCACTTTGGTAGTCTTTTTTTTTTCAGATTTTCCCAGACCATGTCTCCCACATTAAAATGTACTTCTCTCCTCTTTTGATCTGCATTTTCTTTGTACTTGTCTAAAGAATCTTGTAGTTGTACTTTGACTAGTTCATGCACCTCTCTAATTGCTTCAGCAAACCTTTCTTTATCTGCACTTATTGGATCTATTTTGAGGTAGTTTTTTCAACTCAAGCACTCCTCTTGGATGTAATCCATACACAATATGAAAAGGTGACTTCCCCATGCTTCTATTCACAGTATCATTATAGGAAAAGTCAGCTTGGGGTAAGATTGAATACCATTTTTCACCATGTTATCTTTTAAGGCATCTTAACAAATTACCCAATGATCTATTGACAACCTATGTTTTCCCATCCATTTGTAGATGATAAGCTAATGAAAATGACATATTTTTGCCAAGTTTCCTCTAAAGAGACCTCCAAAAATGGCTACAAATTTGACATCCCTATCAGACAGTTGTTTAAAGGAATCCCATAGATTCTTGCTACTTCTTTGAAAGAAAAATATGCTATGTAGGATGCATCACTAGTGGATTTACATTGCAAAAAATGAGCCATTTTACTGAATCTGTCTACTATAAAAAAAAAATACACTATCAAACCCCTTTTGTGTTCTAGGTAAGCCCATCATTAAATTCATAGATACAATCTACCAAGGACTTGAAGGAATGGGTAAGGGATGATAGAGACCTGCATTTATAGTTTTTCCCTTTGTTTTTTAACATATAGTACATGCATCAAGAAACTTTCTCACTTCAACCTGTAACTTGGGCAAAAAATACTGCCTTCTTACCAATTCTAGTGTCTTGTCTAGTCCAAAATGACCTACCATATCCCCACTGTGTTTTTATTTCATGATGTTATCCCTAATTAAACACTTTGGTATGCACAGTTGTCCACCTTTGAAGAGAAGCCCATCCTAAATAAAAAAATTAGAAAACTCCATATGATATCTGTCATCAAAATTAGTACATACCTTATAAATCTTTGTTGGATTTATTGGAATGATGTACTGAGAGGGGAGGGGTGAATCAATACCTCTAAATTTTTTTATGTGATTTACCAATTAACCTTTGTGTCATCAGATTTTTATATACCTATCTATCTATTCATCTTTGATTATGTATGTGTGATCATAATATAGGTTCTTTGCATGTATAAACATTCAAGAAACATTCATGAAAACAAATAACACATAACACATGATATGATATTTCAGAAAACTCCTATTAGGAAGTAAAAACTGCGGTGGGGATGTCTACCCACAAAACTTCACTATCTGTAGATAAGAAGGGAGCCAAGAAAGACTTACAAATGATCACTTCTGATGATCTACCCTATTAAGAGTATTAGAGTGGAGACCTATTAGGATATACTCTGTTTGAAGCTTTAGCAACACCGTTAGGTGTGCACTCTGTTAAGAGATTTATCAAAGAACTGTTAAGTCCACCTTCTACAAAATGATTTCTGTTGTGATGCACTTGTTAGAATGCAACTACCATATAAATTTTGATCTGAGAGTGAATGCAATCTCTAATTATTGATAATAGATCATGTATGGCTTACATTGTATGTATGTAATCACCTTGAGTGATTGAGTAATACCTTCTCTCTGCTCATCGGTAGCCTTCCTGTGTTCTTGATAACTACTGTGATCTATTTCTAAACTTTGCATGAATTATCTTCTTCTTCTTAGATGCTCTCCATAGCTACTATCATTCTTCAAATGATTACAAGTCTCTTTTTATTACAAATGATGGAACATCTATTTATACTAGTTTCTAGCTCTATTCTTGATTCACGCTTTTCAAATTAACTCTAGATCCAAGGTTTAAAAATTGACCTTGATCTTTAGTTACATATGTTTTAGATCCGTTAGGATGCTTTAAAACATTTACAATAAGCTTGCTTGACCCTCAAGTTAAAATTTAAAACAAATAAAAACTCTAGAAATAAAATTACATTGCTTTATCTGACGTGTAAAATCAAATCCACTTTTTGCAGGTTCTCTAACTAACTGTCGGTTCTGATGGTTGGGCTTCTCTATCAGTCTGTCAGTTTTCTTCTCCGTCGGTGTTCCTTACTTTTACTATTCATCAGGTATGCCTTATCTGCTCCATCGGCGATGTTCTCAAAATTGTATCATCGGTAAATTATTTACTTAGCATTTTCACGTTAGAATTTTTGTCCTTTTAGGTATGCTTGTTGTCCACTGATTATTCTTATACCGATGACCTTCATCATGTTTTTATCTTTAAGTATACTAATGAGAAAACTTAATGTCATCAATCTCCCCCTTTGACATTAGTATCAAAAAATGATATGTGCAACATACTTGATGCATTAGTATGTACACCTGTGTATAATTCTTCCTTAGTCATTAAGTGACTCCCCCTATGCATATGCCAGTAAGTGTAAGTTTATGTACATGTCTATCTTGTTGTACATGCATTATACATATCCTCAATGTATTTTGTACACATGTATACATTCCTCCTTTTTCTTGCTAAAGTATATTGTACATATTACATTCCTCCTTTTTTGATAATGAGGGCAAAGGTACTTACATCTTTTCAAAAATGTGAGAGTGTGAGGCTTTGATTTCCTCCATCATTTTCTCCCATTTATCTTTCAAATTCTCAAGAGCCAAATGCTCAAGTGATATCCTCACATACATGTCATATATGCTGTCTACTACAGACATCTCTGGGGTCGTGATTAGATTTCTTGCATCTGTAATATGTTGTTGCTGAGTGGTGAGCTTGAAGCTCTGTAACCTCATTTCTAAATTGAGTCTCTACATCCCATATTTATTGTCTCAATCTGTTTACCTCTGTTATCTTTTCATGATGTAGCGTTATAGTGTTTGCATCAGAGGTTAAACTTAGTGCACTTGTTGTTAGATATGAATCTAATTGTGACAACTTTTCACAATTTTCTTTAGTGAAATTCTCTAATGTGCATAATTTATGAACTAAGGTAACAACTTCAGCAATTGTAGGTTCTAATTCAATTGCTAGTTCAAATAGATTTACCTTATTCTCTGCCACTTCTTGGATGATCTTCTCAATTAGTTTATGTTGATACTTCTTTTCTACCTGTTCTTCCATTGCCTTCTCTGCATCTACATTCTGATTTATGATGGCGTTGGTAAGAACTACTATTTGTTCCATGACTGATGTGTTATCTTCAATTTTGATATCTGGAACAATTTGTTGTAGAATATCCCTTGCCTGTTCAAGTGCTTGGGCTTCCCTATGTGCCTTTCTCATTTTCTCTTGTATTGCCTTTCTTTGACACATCACTCCAAAATTTTGAAGTGTTTCAGTATCTAAAGTGGATACATCCCACTTGGGTATTTCTATTACCTCATCAAGTGTGACAACCAAGATTTCTTTCTTCAATGTCTTTTTCTTTTTCTTCTTTGGCTAGGAGGAAGATTGGTGTACTACCATTTGAAAACCTTGAGATTGGATTGATTTGGTGGTTGAGGGTCAAGAAGATGAAGCATCTTGTTGTTTCTGTTCTGAGTCCACCGGCTAGTTTTGTGAAGACATCTCCTCATTTTCCTTGGGTGTGTCAATAGATTTATCTTCTTTTTCTTCATTCTTTCATCATGTTTGACTTTTTCACTCTTTTCTTTCTCTTCATCCTTTCGTAATGTTTCATCTATTTTGTTGTCTTCTCCTTTGTCTTTTTCAGTAGACACTTCTTGCTGAGTGTCGGTTGCATCTTCCATTTCTGTATCTATATCCTTTTGAATATTTGATACATCTTTATTTTCATCATTACCCATGTCCTTGGGTATATGATCATCTTTCTTATATTATTTCTCCTGACATGATTCATTATCAATAACATCAATTAAAATATTCATGTGTGTCGGTGTATTGACTTCTGCATTGTCAGTAGCTGTTTCCTGACCATCGGTATTGCCTTGTGCAACATTGATGTCTTCATCTTTTTGCACTTCTTATGCAGGGTCTTTTCCTGTATTGTCATTAACAATGTTATCTAACCATGATTCATCATTGATATCATCAGTGATGTTACCTTTTATTGTCAAATCTTCTTTGGTGACTTCTTCTTCTCTGCTTAAGTCAATATGAAGTGGACTTGGTGGATTTTGACTATCCTCACTTTGAGTGTTGTGAAGAGTAGTATCTGGCCATACTTCATCTACAATGTCAGTATGTTTGGGGCCTGTTGGATCACTCTCTTCTCTATCCAATTCCACCAATGAGTCATCTTGTATATCTTTGATGACAATTTGTTCCTTCTCCGGGCTAGCTTCTTGAGTGGGATTTTTGAGTATCTTGCACCACTTATTAATGCTATTCTAACAAGATCAATTATCTCCCCCTTGAGAAATTCATATGCTCTCATTTTTGGTGAGAAATCCTTTTCATACTTCATCATCTTAGTAATTTCTTCCTTAGTTGTATCAGGAGGCATAAGAGTTACAATTATTCTTTCTCTTATTTCCTTTTCTTGATGTAGTGCAAAAGTCCATTTGGTTGATAATCTCTGTGATAGTTCTTTGGGAACATCATATTCTGAGAATTCCAGTGGAACATAATAATTTTGGCACATTTTTTCAATTATTGCATCTTCAATCTTATTTTGATCCTCTGCACTAAATTTTAACCATTTTCTAATGTTAGGATCAGAAATAGACTATGATTCTGAAATATTCTTGCATATTTTATAAATTGTTGTAGGCACCAAAGGTTGTTTTTCCTTTTGTACTTCTACATCACAATCATCCATAGTTGAGTCTTCTAGATCTTCTTGAGTTCTAGTCATATTCCTCCTTTTGGTCTATCTTACTTTTGGAGGAGCTAGTTTTCTCTTGTATATCCTCACTTTTCCTTTCGGCAATGGTGAAGGAGTTGACTCTTTTGCAGTATGGCTTCTAGTTCTTGAAGATGCTATTTTTCTTGCTCTTTTGGGTGTAGGAGGAGGTGGATAATCTGACTGTGTTCCCTCTGAGTCATTCTTTTCCTCTTCTTCACCAATAGGTGACTGTCCTTCGGTTTGTTCATCCTTACCCTCTATTTCCTCTTCACTTACTTCTGTAACTACAAGTTTCTTGGTTAAGGTTTTGACAATTTTTTCCTTCTTGCTTATAATCTTCTTGACAATAAGATCTTTCTTTATCTTTTTTTTGGCTTCCTCATAGGTGCCAAATCTTGCTTGTTTGTTGTCAATTGGTTCATTCAATAGTGCCTTGATGCACTCATTGGCTTGTCCTGATTTGATCTCATACTCTAAATGTGAAAGCCAGGACTTCCTAGGTACTACTGCTTGGATATACGTGAAATCAGTATCTACCATAAAACATATGTCCTCTTTGTGTTGTTCTATCAAACTTTCAGGAATCCTTGTTCTAGCTTGCAACATTTCCTTAATGCTTTTGAAATACTTATTCATTATATCATCAAAGTCTATTCCTAGAGACTCTATATGCTCACATATCTGTATGGTTATAGGTCTACTTGTATCCCATACTACTTTGCCTATGGAAGGAAAGTATTCTTTAAATTAAAAGAATATGCACATGATGAAGGAACCAAACTTACAAGTGTTTTTTCTTGAAGATATTATGGTGTTCATGTTCTCCTCAAGTTGATTCAACAAGATCTCTGCAAGATCCATCTTCTTTCCTTGTTTGATGATTTTGAATGTTGTGCTCATAGCAGTGCATGATATGTTATTCATTCTACTTTCTTGGAAGATTTTGTACACTACCACACATGCACCAAACATGAGTTTTGTGTCGGTGATAGTGTTGACCTTGAGAGCTCTTTTGTCTGATTTAGCACCAGTTAGCTTTTCTACTTCCTTCAGAGATGGGTTCTTGTGAGCTTGCGGTTTGTCGATTGTAGGATATCCTGTAACTGCATGAATAACGTCCTTTGTTATTCATTTTGGCTTATTTAGCCATAGAGTATGGTTATGCATTCTGCTGAGAACTATCTTTATCCATTCTATTTTGAAAACTCTGGGAAAGTGTAATGCTTTCATGATTCCTTTCACTTCCAGATACTTGTGCTCATCTTTCAGATTTCTAGCTTCATCACATAGTGCCCTGTAGGCATTATCTAGGTCTAGATCTCCCAATTCTGAGATCTTACAGTGTATATATGACCTTACTTCTTCTACCAATAAAACCTTAGGTGGGATTCTGGAGAATGCTTTGGAATCATCAAGTTGTGATGTGATTTTTGGGTGTAGCTTGTATTTAGGTTCAACACAAGTGCCTCTACTGACAAGCTTGATCATTTTCTTCTTATCTTCCTTAATATTTTCAACTCTTGAAGTCGATGCCATTGTGTTACAAAAATTTAGGGTTTTTCATAAATCAAACAGTGCGGTCGGCAAATGTAGGTACTTACTGAATCTTTGTGATTGCCTGTGAACCCTCTGAGTGGTGTTTAAAATCTTGCTGGAGTCGCTCTTCAATTTTTCTCTTCAATCGCTCTGTTGGGCTCTCTTGGTTTCTCAAAAATCATGGGTGCAAAATGAGTTCAGTCATCGGTCTTTTATAAATTTTGTGCCCTAAGTTGTCATTAATGCTCACCAACTCGTCGGTATACAAAGACTGAGTTTGTCGGTTAAGGCATAAATAACATATTTGGTGTAGGCGTAAATTGTTAGGGTTGCCAGCAGCTTTGATGACTTCACCGATGATTGTCAGTAAAGTGGAAAAGATAGCTTTCATCGGCTCAAGGATCAACGATGTCCGTCGGTTTACACTTAGCCATTTGGCCTTTGTGTAATGACCGATACATTCCGGTAAGTAGTGTTAACTTTTTCTGTGCATGTTCACCGATGCATGTTTGTACCCAATAACCGATGGTGGTTTTTCAATAATATTTACAAGTGACAATATAGTGCATCTTTAATAATGCTGATTTGTCTATATGATCAATATGTAAATGGAACCGATGCATAATATAACTTTTCATAATGTAGTTCCATACTTACTTGTGCAATTTAGTTGGAAATGGTGATGCCACCAGATCCATTGGATGGGGCGTCATCATTTGCATTTCTTGTTCCAGCACCTTCAGTGTTTGTGGCTTTTATCCACATCTTGTTCCTCATCTTCTTGATGTCATTAATGGTATTTCCATTGGGATAAGTACTTGTTTCTGTCAGTCGGTCTTTGCAATCTTTTATCGCATGTCCAACTTTATGACAATGTAAACATGTCATTCCAGGATTGAACCATCCTGTTGGTCTTCTAGTCCATTTTCTCATACAGTTGGCTTCAATATGACCATACCTTCCACATGTTGTACAATTTATCCATGTGTTATAGTCCCAAACATATGATTTACCTTTTCTTGTTGGTTTGTAGCCATTATCAGGTTCTTTTTGTGTCCATGCCTTTTTATTCTTTTTCTAGCATTCCTGATATGTATGTCCATTCATTTTGCAAGTAGGACACTACTTGTCCATATAGGTTTCCTTCTTTGGATTTGTCACCTTGGATCTGCATTCATATGCCTTGTGTCCTTGCTTGTGACATTTATAACAAT
>MU223692.1:196020-217706 GCA_018584345.1 Thuja plicata | reverse complement strand
GTTGATTCTGAATTCTGACTTCATGCTTTAGTTTCTCATTTTCTTCCCTTAGCTCACCGATGATCTGTATTCTTTCAATGAGTTCAGTATTTAATCTGTTTGCTTCTTGACTCATAAGAATAATCTGATTGCTAATCTCATGGTGATGCTCAGTAAGTCTTTGAATCTCTGATTCTTTTTCTTGTAGCTTTTCCGTTATTTCCCTCCTATCATCAATAGCCAATGTTCTTTGTGATTCAGCTTTTCTTGAATCATTCATGAAATCAATCATTTTTACCATCTGAGTTTCTTGACCGATTTGCAGCATTTTAATTTTCTCCGTCAGATGTAGATTGACTTCTTGTAGACTTGTGATCTCTTCTACTGATGTGTCTAAAGCTTTTCTTGTTGATGATTCAACATTGTTGAAGTAATCTGGGATCTCCGCTTCATGATAATATTTTTCATTAAGCCTAGTTTCCATGATATTTCTTTCATCAATCAACTTTCTCATGCTTACTCTCACCTCTTTATACTTCTCATAGTAAATCTGAATTTGCAATTGGTCATTCTCAATAGTCTTGTCCAGTCTGTACTTTTCCATCATGTGGATATTTTCTCTTAAGTCTTTAATATTTTCAAGAGACTTAGCTCCGATACCAATTGTTGGATTTATTGGAATGATGTACTGAGAGAGGAGGGGTGAATCAGTACCTCTAAAACTTTTTATGTGATTTTCACATTAACCTTTGTGTCATAAGATTTGTATATACCTATCTATCTGTTCATATTTGATTATGTATGTGTGATCATAATATAAGTTCTTTTCATGTATAAACATTCAAGAAATATTCATGAAAACAAATAACACATAACACATGATATGATATTGCAGAAAACTCCCGTTAGGAAGTAAAAATTGCGGTGGGGATGTCTACCCACAAAACTTCACTATCTGTAGATAAGAAGGGAGTCAGTAAAGGCTTACAAATGATCACTTCTGATGATCTACCCTGTTAAGAGTATTAGAGTGGAGACCTATTAGGATCTACTTCATTTGAAGCTTTAGCAACACCGTTAGGTGTGCACTCTGTTAAGAGATTTATCAAAGAAATGTTAAGTCCACCTTCTACAAAAGGATTTATGTTGTGATGCACTTGTTAGAATGCAACTACAATATAAATGTTGATATGATAGTGAATGCAATCTCTAATTTCTGATAACAAATCCTGTATGACTTACAATGTATGTATGTAATCACCTTGAGTGATTGAGTAATACCTTGTCTCTGCTCGTCGGTAGCCTTCCTGTGTTCTTGATAACTATTGTTATCTGTTTCTGAACTTTGCATGAATTCTCTTCTTCTACTTAGATTCTCTCCATACCTACTATCATTCTTCAAATGATTACAAGTCTCTTTTATTACAAATGATGGAACATCTATTTATACTAGTTTCTAGCTCTATTCTTGATTCACGCTTTTCAAATTAACTCTAGATCTAAGGTTTACAACTTGACCTTGATCTTTAGTTAGATATGTTTTAGATCCTTTAGGATGCTTTAAAATATTTATAATAATCTTGCTTGACCCTCAAGTTAAGATTTAAAGAAAATAAAAACTCTATAAATAGAATTACATTGCTTTATCTGACATGTAAAATCAGATCCACTTTTTGCGGGTTCTCTAACTGACTGTCGGTTCTGATAAAATTTCTTTGAGGTGGCTCCCTAGGGGTTGCTAATTTCAGTAAAGTTCTCCTCATCATAAGATCCTCTCCTTGTTCTGTGTACCCATATGAGTCAGGGGTGTTCACACTTTGACAATCTGATTCTTGCGCTATATTAGTTCTCCTTTCTCCATGAGAACTAGTTCATGCCTTCTCTAGGCATCTACTAGCAATGTGTCCCTCTTGATTGTAGTTGAAACACCTTATGGTTCATGCTCCTCTTCTTGGAGATCTACCTTTGAAATTGGGCCTTCTCCCTCTGAAATTTCCTCTATTGTTATTATCACTCCTTAATTGGTCTCAACTGGTCTCTCCTTGGAACTCAAAACTTGGTCCTATTCCTCTAAAATTACCCCTTCCTCTTGTCTATCTAATTTTGCCCCTATTGTTCTTCTCTTTCCTTATTTTGTGTTTCTCTTCCACCTTTAATGCTAACTGATAGCATTTATGAAAAGTGTCAGGGCTTAAGAGATTCATTTCTTCTTGTATATTCCACCTAAGGCCATTTAGATATCTTGATACCCTTAGACTTTCTTCTTCCCTTTGTTTGGACTTAATGCTCAATATTTGGAATCCTTTAGTTTAGCTACACACATCCATCTTTTTTTTTGGAGATTTTCCCCTTTTTATGCACTTAGACCTCATAGTCCTCAGGTACATATTCTTCCTTAACTTTTGAAACTATCTTCTTCCAAGAGATTTTCATTCCTCTCCCTTCCTTTACTCTTTCTCCTTGCACAAAATTCCACCATGTCAACACTTCCCCCTTCATCTTTGACTTTGAAAATTTCACTTTCTGATTGTCAACAATGTCTTCACATTCAAAGAAGTTATTCAAGGACTCAATCTAGTCCATTACTCCATCAACATCCATCTTCCCACTAAACATGAGAATGTCTGATTTTTGGTGGATGGTTCTTCTCTCCATAGACTTCAGGGCATTCACTAGATACTTATGCTCTGTAGGAACTTCCTCCTCATCTTTTCTATCTTGGGAGTTATCCTCTTCTACTTCTTCTAGTCTCTCTGAGCCTCTACATCCTTCTCTTTCTAGTTTTCCTCCAATATTTCTACCAACTATCTAAGATGACAATTTTCTTCTATGTTTTCTTACACCATTTTTATCAAGTTCTGCATTTGTCAATTTTGGGGCATGTTCCTAGCCTCACCCTCTGATTCTTCTTCTGAAATATACAATTCTCCTTCCCAAAACCACTCTCCTATGCTCTGATACCAATTTCATGTAGAGAACTTTCTTTCTCTCTTTTATATATGATAGGTTCCTCAATCTTAAAACCAAGCCAAGGGCTCTAGCATTCCAAAACTGACTCTATAGGGTGTGAGATACTTACTTTTATAGGGGATATATAGGTTCCATATTATCCCCTCATGCCAATTTTTTTCCAAAACACTTGATCAAAATCCTTGATTGATATTAGAGATTCCAAGTGACCCTTAGGGATCCACTGACTCTTCTAAGATTGATATTGATAGTGGTAGTTGAGATAACTTAACCTCTGAGGATTTGGTGAATAAGTTGAAGTTATAGAGGTTCAAACATCTGAAGCCTTATTAGATTTCATTAACGTAGGATGATCATAAGGTACTGGAAAGTGAAAAATTCCTATTGAAATTGAAGATTAGATCTTCTTATGATGAATTCTTTTGTGATATTATGCCTATGGATGTGTGGCATATCTTGTTGGGTAGACCATGTTTATAGTATGATAGAAAAGAATTACATGATGGTAGGGAGAATAGGTATATTATCTTTGAAAATGGAATGAAAAAAGCATTGTTACCTCTAGTTGAGACTACTCTGAATAAGAATCGTACCAGTGTCCTAATTTGTTTGGTTGAAAGAAGGAAAGTCTTGGGTGGCTTCAAAAGTGATAGTATGTGTTATGCATTAGTTCCTAGGAAGTCTGATTTAGAATTGGTAGAGGAACATCTTGAGGAGATATGGGAATTATCGACTAAGTATGAAGACATAATGTTAGATAATGTTCTTGATAGATTTCCACCTATAAGAAGTATTAGTCATTGCATGGATCTAATTCTTGGAGCTAGTTTGCCTAATAAAGAATGACATCAGATGACACCTATAAAGAATGAAGAATTGAATAGATAAGTACTAGAATTGTTGAGGAAAGTTTTGATAAGGGAAATTTTGAGTCCTTGTGTAGTACCATAAGCATTAGCACTGAAGAAGAATAGAGAATGGAGGATGTGTACTGATTCAAGAGTTATTAATAATATTACAGTGATGTATAGGTTTCCTTTGCCTAGGATAGATGATATAATAGATTGTTTGAGTGGACAAAAGTATTTCACAAAGATTGATTTGAAGAGTGTTTATCATCATATCAAAATCAGAGAAGGTGATGATGGGAAGACAACATTCAAGAAAAATGAAGGATTTTAGGAGGAGTTAGTGATGCATTTTGTATTGATCAATGCATCGAGTACTTTCATGCAACTGGAGAATGAAGTATTGAAGAAATTTTTTGGGTAAGTTTGTAATTATTTACCTTAATGAAATTATGATTTTTAGTAAGATAAAGGAGGACCATTTGTTTCATCTAAGACAACTGTTGTAGAGATTTATGGAAAATAAGTTGTTGATAAACATCAATAAGTGTTCTTTCATGAAGGAAGAAATAGTGTACTTTGGTTTTTTGATATCCATAGAAGGATTGAAGATGGACACTGAGAAGGTTAAATCAATTATTGAGTGGCCTACACCTGAAAGTGTTGGAGAGGTAAGATCATTTTATGGATTGGTTAGTTTCTACCAAAATTTCATTAGGAATCTCAATTCATTTTGTAGTCCCATGATTGAGACAATGAGAGGAGATAGGAAATAATTCAAGTTGACACATGGAGCATAAAGGAGTTTTGAGTTATTGAAATAAAAGGTAACTGAAAAACCTATGTTAGCTTTACTTTATTTCAATAAGATAATTCAAGTGGACTATGATACAAGTGGGAATGCAATCAGAGCAATGTTAACTCAAGAAGGTAGACTGATGACTTATTTCATAGAAAAGTTGAATGATGCCAAGAGAAGATATTCAGTTTATGATCATAAATTTTATGCCATAGTTCAAGCCTTGAATAAATAGAGACATTGCTTGTTTCTTAAGGAATTATGTTGTATACCAATCATCAAGCATTGTAATATTTGAATAGTCAAGGTAATTTGAACCAGAGACATATGAGATGAATTGAAATCTTGCAGATCTATAAATTTGTGTTGAAGCATAGGAGTGGTAGTTAAAATAGGGTTTTTGATGCTTTGAGTAGAAGATGGAATTTGTTGAAAGAGATGAGAATTTAAGTGTTAGGATTTGATGAGTTGAATACCTTGTATGACGATGACCCTAATTTTGCAGAACCATGGAAATATTGCAGAGAACCTATTGCAGAAAACTGAAGTAAATGGTTGGATTATTTCATTCAAGAGGGCATTTTATTCAGAGGAATTCAGCTGTGTATACCTAGGAGTTCAATGAGGGATAATCTGATTAAGGAGAAACATTGTGGAGGATTAGCTGGACACTTTGGAATTGAGAAGACACTGACTTTGGCGAGTAGAATTGATTTTGGCCTCAGATTCTTAAAGATGTAAGGAAATGTTTTCATAGTTGTAAAATTTGTCAAGTTGCTAAAGGAAGTAGTCAAAACAATGGGTTGTATACACCTTTGACAATACAAACTAGATTGTGGGAAGATATTAGCATGGATTTTATGCTTGGAATACCAAACACCACAAGAGGTAATGATTCTATATTTGTAGTAGTGGATAGATTATAAAAAATGTCACACTTTATACCCTGAAGTCAATAGATGTAGTGCATGTAGAGGATTTTTTTTTTCAGAGAATTTGTGAGGTTTCATGGGTTGTCTAAGAGTATAATTTCAAACTGAGATAATAATTTTGTTTGATATTTTTGGAGGAAACTTTGGAGAAAGATGAATACTGAATTGAAGTTTAGCTCTACATTTCATCTACAAATATATGGACAAAGAGAGGTAATGAAAATAAGTTTGGGTAACTTACTAAGATTCTTGGTTGGAGAGAAGACTAGAAATTGGGATTTATTTGTAGCACAAGAAGAGTTTTCATATAATAATTCAGTGAATGGGAGTATAGGTAAGACACCATTTGAGATAGTCATGGGAATGAATCTTAAAGTAGTATATAAAAAAAGGACAATAGTCAAGAGATTAGGGGAAGTGCAGAAGGAGAGGAATTTACAAAAGCCATGAATTCATTGCATGATGAAGTTAGCCAACATTTAGAAATTATGAACTACAAGTATAAGGAGATATTAGATATGAAGTAGAGATATAAAGAATTTGTAGTAGGAGATGAGGTAATGGTTTATTTGAAGAAGGGTGGATTTCTAGTTTGAACATATAACACGTTGAAGATAAGGAAGTTTGGACCATATAAAATCTTAATGAGATTTGACTCAATAAATGCTTATGAAGTAGAGTTACTAGATAACATGGAAATATCACCTATGTTCAATGTTAATAATCTGTATGAGTATCATGAATCATATTTTTATGAAAGGGATGGATCAAATGTTGAGCACCAATATCGTAAGAAGTAGATGGATGAGATAGAGGATATTTTAGATAGTAGAATTGGTATAAGTACAATAGGTAGGGAGTATAAGGAGTATCTTGTGAAATAGAAAGACAAACTAGTTGAAGATTCTTCATGGATTTCTTAGGATGAGGTCGACCATCTTGGTTTTCCTTTATCCTTATGAAAGCAAGAGGGTCACTTTTTTAATAAAAGTGGGTGTCTAATGTAGGAGCATGTTGGGTTCTAACCCCAATCATACCTCTAAGATACTGAAAGGTATCTCTTGACAAAGGTTTAGTGAATATATCTGCTATTTAATACTTTGTACTAATGTACTCCAATCTAACTTCCTTTTCTGCAACCTTGTCTCTCAGAAAGTGATATTTGATTGAAATATGTTTATTCTTTGAATGCATAACAATATTATTTGCCATGTTTATTTTACCTATATTATCACAATGAATAACAATTGGCTCTTCAAAGCTTATCCCAATATCTTTTAGCATCTTCTTCATCCAAACAATTTGTGTACAATTTATAGTAGCAACAACATACTATGATTTAGCAATAGATTGATCTATAAAATTATTCTTCTTACCCAACCATGAAACCAACCTATTTCCAAGGAAAATAAGCCACCACTAGTATTTTTTTCTTCAACACTTCCTACTCAATATGCATCAGTATAAGCATGTAATATAAAATCATCATACTTTTCATACCGCAAACCATATTCCAATGTTCCATTCAGATATCTGAATATACTTTTAACTACAATAAAGTGAGTCTCTTTAGGATATTTTTGGAACCTCACAACAATTCCAACAACACTAGCTCTCAAATATTGATTACTATCTGTACAACCTTTTCTAATCTGAACTCTATAGACAGTAGTATTGACTGCTTCTCTCCAATGCAATACATTACCTTCAAGCATTATTGTTCTAGAAACATCCAGTATGGTTCTAATTCTTCTCTCTTCTATCCCATGCTCTTTGTAGTAAGCATTGAATAAATCTGATGTAAACTCTCCACCTTTGTCTGACCTCAAACATTTTATCTTCAAACCTGATTCATTCTCATTTTTTTCTTTGGAAATCTTGAACTTATCAAATGCTTTAAACTTCTCTCCAGGAAATGCAACCCACATCATCATAGAAAGCATAAAGAATGCAATCCATATCATAACAAAAAGTATAAATAACCTTTTATGCCATAACCAAATGTCATCTATCTTTTCAACAAATAAAGTTGCCTTTTTTAGTATTTAGTTCAAACACATTACCTCTTGATTTAGTACATAATGCGATCAAGTTTCTAGACTGACCTCTGATAGTCCATTTTCCATTCATGAATTGTAAGTTTTATCCCTTTTCTACAAGTTTTCTAACACTCAACAATTTGTGCTTAAGTCCATCAAGTAAGACATCATCAGTGTTAGTTTTACCATCAAGACAGATTGAATGTATTCCAATGATCAAATTAGGTATGTTATCACCAAATTTGACTACACCACCATCATATCTACTTAGTTCAACAAATTTATCTTTATCACTAGTCATATGATGTGAACAACCACTATCAATGATCCATTCTGATTTCTTTTCAACATGCAACACTAGGGATTTTTCTTCATGAACATGCTTATCATCTTTAATAGCTATTGTAGCATATAAAATGGAAGTCACCAAAATGTAAGATAGGAATAATGATATGGGGTAGCAATTGAATGTATTATTATTATTATTATTAGATAAATTGTATTGTTGATATAGTGGAGAAGGTAAGATTGTCCTCTTAGCCCCAAATTTCACAAAGGAAAGATTCACTTTGATCAACCACAAGAAAATGGTTAATGCATAAATGCATTAATCGATCATAAATAAGAAGAAAGAAGAAAGCCTTAAATTACTGAATTATGGATGTAGAGTATATAATATATTAGGATTAATTAAAACCTTAATTGAAATGAATTGAAGACAAGTACCAACCTCAAAATATAGCAGATATGGAAAATCCTTTTTTCTGATGTCCGTGTCAGGTTTTGGGAAATTCTGCAATTGGATCTGTAACAAAATGCATAGATGGACAAAACCCAAAAATATTTTCCTTTTCTAAGTCAGGTCAGCCTTGACCTCTTTGCTAG
Source organism: Thuja plicata (assembly GCA_018584345.1). Lineage (NCBI taxonomy): Eukaryota > Viridiplantae > Streptophyta > Pinopsida > Cupressales > Cupressaceae > Thuja > Thuja plicata. Next base: position 209,254 of record MU223692.1, on the reverse strand, counting down.
GGTGAAATTGTGCCCCAAAATGTCAACCTTGACCTGCACTTCTCTGACATAAATTCTGTTCGCGGATCCTTAAAGTTGGCTGGAAAAGGTATCCGAATTTGCTCTACAATTCACTATCCTGTACCTGTACCCTGCAAGAAAAATGATTTTTTTTTGGGGGGAGGGATTTTCCTTGGTCAAACCTTGGTTTTGGAATTAACCTTAAATTATAATTAAAATTTCATAAATAAACAAATCCACCTTGCTTGTATAGAAACCCTTGTGGAGGATTCGAATCCTTGGATCCACAAGTATGTATGCTCCAAAAGAATGTATAATGTAGAATGTAGGATGTAGGATGTCTCAAATAAGTTTCTTATAGATCTTCAACACCAATCTTGAATGGATCTTGGAATAGGAAGAGGCTTGCATGGATGTGGATGGAGAAATCTTCAACAAGAGGGCTCCATAGAGCTTGAATCCTTCAATGGATACCAATGGATCTCCTTGATGAATTGAATGCTTGAATGTCCTTGAATAATTGAATGCTTGAGAGTAAATTATTGCTTCAATAGATCATGCATATATTTTTCTCTTACACTTAGATTTCACTTAGTGCTTGTGATTTCAAGTCTTGGAGTCTTAGAGAAAATGAGAGGATAAAGCTTCCTTATATACCAATCTAGGGCACAATATTCTAGAGAAGCCTACATAGAAGAATTAAATTCAAATTAGACCTATACCCCTAGAAGTGGACCTATATTAAATATAATTTCAAGGTTCATTGCCTCGAAGATCAAAACAGTCGACCCGAAAGTGGGAATTAAATCTTTCTGAAGCCCGACATCCAGAAACCCTGGAAACATGAAATTTGGACCCTGGGTCAGGGTCAAGGTCAACTCTGACCTAGGTCAGGGTTGAGGTTGACTTGATCTAGAAGGTTGAACTTGACCCCGAGGTCAAGAATCTTAGATCTTCAGTTCAAGATGCCAAAAATAGGTTGGAGAGAAGCGGAAAATGGGGCAGAATAGGGGTAAAAGCTAGATCCAAGTCAAAGACTCATTATAGGTTCATGAAATGACCCCAAACCACTTACTCGGAGCCCCACTTTAGAAAGAGTATGGACTTGACACAAACTCTTGGTAAAGGAGATCAAAATAAAAGAAAATCTTATTAAAATCAAAAGGGACAAAGGAATCCTCAAGCCCCCAAGGACTCAAGTATTTTTCAACCCCAAGATTACAATATGAGAGACATCACCGGTCAAAGAGAAAGAGAGAGGGTGTGATTATCTCGCCCAATGAGAACCTATGTCCTATTGTGAATCACAAAAGGAAAAAGTGTAACTGGAAATATGGAGTTTAACCACCTAGTGAATGTGGCTACTCACTAGTCAACCCATCAAGGTTTTACTCTTAGGAATATTCTACTCCAAAAGAGAAAAGCCAAAACATAGAGAGATCCAGTCTTAAGGATACCTTCCGACCTTAAGGGATCAAAAATATTTCTATATTGAAACTGGAGGGATCAAGAAATCCTTGTAAACTAAAACTGGAGGGATCAAGAGATCCTATAAGGTAAAAATCCATGCTTTAAGGATTAGTCTTTAATCCATAAAGGGAAAAAAAGTTTTAAGTTTTGAGTTTGAAAATATTTTGGAAGTGCGTGTGTGCAAAAAGTGAGTAGAGTGTATGGCCCCACATTAAATTTATTGCTAACACTTTAATAGGAGCAATGGCTTTAACGAAAAACATAAACAACTCCACTGATTACGTTTCCACTACGAGATTCCCCCAAGCGAAGACAAATAAAGGGAAATACCACATAAAAATATAGAGAACACATAAGGGATCTACCTACCGTGGGGTCAGTATGATCATCAGATAATATGTATATATAAATATGATATTATTGAAAATGAAATGACATCATTCCCCAAAGGAAATAGAACTACAATCACAATGGAGGAAAGAAAACGTAAGAGTTACGAAAAAGAGTCTTTTCAGACCACAACATGGAGACCGAAAAGAATCAGTGCTACCATGTTGAAAATCCAAGTGGACTACACAAGGAGAACATTTATGAATAATAACACAAGTACAACATAACATGAAACAAAATATAGAAGAATAGAGATACATATAGAATAATTGTACAATAGGTTGGATTATTTTATCACTTTGTACCAACAAAGTAACAAGGGTCATATAAAAGAATCTAAAAAACATTTAGCAAATACATTACGGGAGAAGCACAATACAATAGGAAAAAACATAAAAGGCTACCATGGAGGATAATCCAATTAAGTGCATCGCCTACTCTCCTCATCTTGGTTTATATAATTTAGGGAAGGTGGGAAGCTCGCAAGAGGGACTATATCCAACAAGGTAGGAATGATAGCTAGTTCCAAACAATGATTCTCTTGAGAAATTCAATGTTTGATACTAGGTGTAGTTATCAGTTGTGTAGAAGGCATATGAGGCAGATCAGTATCAAGATAAATAGTCTCATATTCATCATTAGCATCAAAAGGATCATCCAGAGTATCTTATTCATCAATATTAATCGAAATAGAATCTAAGATGTGAATGGAATCACCATAATTATTCATCTTAACATCATTATTAACATTAACTTCCTCCAACACATCAGGCATAGGCTGGTCAAAAGAAGATAAAGAATTTTGAAGAACAGAAGCACGAGCCCTTGCATTAGCCTGATGCTTCTTACAATGTTAATTGGAAGATTTGTTGAGAACTAGGAGGAATAACAAGTGGTTCCTTCAAAGGTTCTATAGGAGAATTAGTATGATTCTCAGTAGGCTGTAAAGCACCACTAGGAACTTGATTAATAGAACTAGAAGCAATGGCTAAAGGAGGTACGCAAGGTGTAGGATAAAGACCATGGTTAAGGTCCATATGAGGCATGCTTAACTCAAGAATATTGTGATGTTTATAGGCTTGATATGAGAGAAAAAGGTTATCAGGTCGAGAAGAACATGAATTAGGTAATGAAGGCCAAAAGAAGTCAAGGGTAGCACAATCCCTAGGCCTAGAAGGTTGATATAAGCAATGATTAATTGTATTCACCTCTTCATCATGAATGAACTTAATATACTTATGGATAGGAGAAGAAATGACACGCATGGCAGTCAACCAAGGCAAACCAAGCTTAACTTGAAATTGATCCAAAGTAGGGACAACAACGAATGTAGTGTCAACAACTTTACCACAAAGTTCAATAGGTAAGTTAATAGAATCAAATGATGGATAGAGAAAATCATTACAAGTTTGAATCCACACATCAAATGTACCATAATAATCACATTGTAAATTCTTCATAAAGAGATTTTCTTCAGTAATGACATTGACTAAGTGGTGCAGGAGCACCTCTGCTACAGGAAGTTTGAAAGCTACACGAAGACTAAATGATCAAAAAGAGATCAATATGTTTCAATGTAATCTGGCTTGAAGCCAATTTTATGTAATTGGATGTAATGAAATGTAATAATCCTAATGTATAAAGGCATGTAATGGTGTAATAGGGAGTTGAGTGCATATGGTGGAATATTAGGCCTAGAAGGCTAATGGTTAAGTCTTATATTATAAATTGTAGATTTAATGTAATGTTAAGGTCCTTCATGGACAAATTTCAGATTCATAGTTTGTAGAAAGTCATTAGATAGGTTTCAAGTGTTTAAAGATTTGTAATATAACGGTTAGATGCCAAGTGGAGGGAAAAGTCTAAAATTAGACCTTCTTGCATGTAGAGGAATCATAATTGACAGAGATCAGTTACAAAATTTATTATTTGTTTATGTAAGCCTAAAAAGGCATGAGAGCAAGAGAGGTTGAGGTAGGATGCTAAAATGTATGAATTATTCTCTGAGATGTAAATAAAGTTCAGATCTTTTGCAAGTCCAGTCTTGGTGTTTTATCACAGAAAATTGGGTTATGTTGCAAGGGTCATATCTCCTAGCACAACCATTGGATCATTCTCATCGCGGAGCATGTTCTAGAGAACCTAATTATACCCATCCTCACTGGAGGTATTTTGTATATTTTATGGTTATCAAAATTTATTAATGTCTGTGTATAGGTATATTCCAGGGGCAGTGAGTTGCAAGTTTTGAGTGATTTTCAAGATGCATGCACTAGTTCTTAGTGCCTCTGCATCAAATGGTATCAGAGTGAGTGAAAGGAAGTATCCTCTAAGAGTGTTCCAAAGTGGTGGCTTGAGATCTGAATAATCCTAGATTGGTGTGAGAAGATGGGAATGACCAAAAGTGAGAGAGAGTTAGCCAAGTTGTTGAAGGAATGCTTGGTTGAAGGAAGAAAAGAAGATGGGAAGTAGAAAAAAAGAGGAAAGAAGAATAAACAAGGAGGGAAGAAGAGTTGAGAAGCTTGAGGAAATATTTGGAGGATCAGGAAGAAGAGAGAAAGGAGAGGGATGAAAAGTTAAGAAGACTAAAAAGAGCACTAGAAGAAGGTGAAGAAATATTAAAGAAACTTGAGAAGATTCTTAGGGATGATACAAGTTGGCCCTTAAGGGTGAAGAAGAAGGTGAAGTGGCCTATTCAAAGACTAGTTTTAGTAGCAAGGAAGAAGATAGAGGTTGAAGAAGAAGAGGGTACAAGGAAGGGTACTCTTGATGCACCTATGATAAAGGGTGTAAAGACCTATGATGAAGTCTTGGTTGATGCTGGAGGATACAACATAGAGAGAATTCTAGAGAGGCTTGAGGTTGAGGAATCTGATTTGTGGGATGAGTTTTCTGTAGTAGTGGAAGAATGGAAGAGTTATGGAGGAATTTTGGAGGCATATGAGGGAGAAGCCTTCAATGAAGAGAATGAATTTATAGAGATGGGCCATGAGGAGGCTCAAGAGATGAAAAAAATTTCTCTTAGCATGGAGATAGCACAAGGCGGATTAGAAATGCAGATTTGGGATAAAAAATTGGTCTACTTTTTGCCCATGGGAGGCAAACTAAGAATGAAGATGCAAGATTACATGATGAGGTAGCAACATGAGAGGATTCCATGGATCATGAATGATGATCTTTTCAAACCAAGGGTGAAGATAAAATGGTTTTATTTGCTGGCACTTTTTTGTTGCAGGTTTCCAAGGGGACTTGGAAAGATTTTAAAGCTATGGAGTATGGTGCAGGAGCACTTCTACTGCAGGAAGTTTGAAAGCTAGATTATGTTGCAGGAAGTTTGAAAGCTAAATGAAGACTAAATGATCAAAAAGAGATCAATATGTTTGAATGTAATATGGCTTGAAGCCAATTTTATGTAATTGGATGTAATGAAATGTAATAAGCCTAATGCATAAAGGCATGTAATGGTGTAATAGGGAATTGAGTGCATAGGGTGGAATATTAGGCCTAGAAGGCTAATGGTTAAGTCTTATATTATAAATTGTAGATTTAATGTGATGTTAAGGTACTTCATGGAAAAAATTTGGATTCATAGTTTGTAGAAAGTCATTAGATAGGTTTCAAGTGATTAGAGATTTGTAATATAATGGTTAGATGCCACGTGGAGGGAAAATTCTAAAATTAGACCTTCTTGCATGTAGAAAAATCCTAATTGACAGAGATCAGTTACAAAATTAATTATTTGTCTATGTAATCCTCATAAGTCATGAGAGAAAGAGAGGTTGAGGGAGGATGCTGAAATGTATGAATTATTCTTTGAGATGTAAATAAAGTTCAGATCTTCTGGAAGTCTAGTCTTGGTGTTTTATCACAAAAATTGGGTTTTTTTGCAGGGGTCATATCTCCCAAATCAACCTTTGGATCTTTCTCATATTGAAGTATGTTTTAGAGAACCTAATTATGCCCATCCTCACAGAAGGGATTTTGAAAATAGCATGTTTTTTAAAAGTTATGAATGTCTGTGTATGGGTCTATCCCAGGGGTAGTGGCATGCCAGCTTTGGATGAATTTTTAAGATGCATGCACTACTAGCAAGTGCCTCTGTACCACTAAGGAAGTAGGATCAACAAGACAAGAACATGTATGTATCTTAGAAATCCTAGAATAAATTTAGAGGGGACCATCAGGAGCTTTAATGGTCTCAGAATCATCAAAGGTGATCGAGAGTTCCCTAGGTCTTTTATCCTTAGGTTGTTTTGAAGGTTTAGTCTGAAGTTTCAGTTTAGGTTGACGTGGAATTTGAAGTTGAGGTGGAGGCGAAGGATCTTGAAGAGTAGGTTGAGATGAAACATCACACTTGAAATGGTTAATAATATGGTTGAGATCATCCATCTTTGAATCATAAACAATATCCACAGAAGATGGTTGAACAATGGTATTAGTATCATGTGAAGGCAAAGGATTCATATAGATTTGAAGGTTTTGATTAGGAGGAGAGAAAAATTTGTTCCCACTACCATCAAAATGATCAATAGATAAAGCATTAGAATCAATTGAATCTTGAACCTTATGCTTTAGGGAATAGAAATTCTCAGTATCATGGCCATTCTGACGATGGTATTGATAAAAGGATTTGGGATCAAAGGATTTTGATTCCATCCTAGTAGGAAGAAGAGGCCAAATAGGAGGAAAAGTAATCATATTAGAAGTTAAAATTTACTCATAATAGAATGTAAAGATTCAGAAAGAGGAGTAAACGTACAATTCAAATGAAAAAGAAGTGGATGCAGAAGTGCCATTGTGGGATGCAAAAACAACTTGATCAACAACTGCATTTTCTTGTTTATTGATTTTCATAGTTGTTAGGCTTCTGAAACTTGTTGGGATTAGGAGAAGCATCACTCTTATCAATTGGAATAGGAGCCATTGGAGTGTTTATCTCAAATTGACTCACTTTTAATTCATAATGATGAAGCACTGCACAAAGTTGATGAAAAGAGGTAAATTCAGTAAGCAAAATCTTATCTCTAATATCCTTTTGCAAATTTGAAATAAATATATGCTGAATATCAATATCAGGAACAAGATAAGAAATCTGAGCATACAAATGCTTAAATATACCAATAAATTCAGTCAATTTTTATTTAGTATTTTGTTTACAATGCATCAAATCAGTTAAGGACACTTGCGGACCAATATTATTTTGGAACTGTTGGATAAAGGTATTGGCAAGTTTTGGAAAAGAATCAATAGAATAAGGAGGCAAGGAACAATACCATTGCAAAGCCTTATCACAAAAATTTCTAGCAAACAACTTGGATAAAATCCTATGGTCATGAGCATAGTCACTACAAAGGATTTGAAATGTTTTAACATGAGTGACAGGATCTCCCTTACCAGTGTAATTCTCAAGGCAAGGCATATTGGCTTTCTGAGGGATAGGAGCATGGAATATGTGTAGGGATAAAGGACTACCCATGTCACATGTAGGAATACTAAACTTTGATTGAGTTAAGGATGCAATTTTTTGTTGTAAAGAGGAAAGAGTTTGAGCCAAACTAATAATTGTGGAATCATTAGAAGAAATAGGAGGCATAGAAACATTAGGAACACTAGGAAAAGTGTAAGAAGTGGTTGGAATTGAAGACACAACTGGTTGAACACTTGGAGCCACAGTTGGAGGAGGATTGGAATAGGCAAAATGAACACTATGGTAAGAAGGTTTTGAGGTAGGTAAAGATACCAGTGGAACACTCACAGGAAAAGATGGAGGTGGAAGATTTGAAGATAGAGGATTGTAAAATGTAAGTGATGTAGTCACTAAAGGAGGAGTATAAGTAGGATTACTAGGTAAAGGAATCAAAGAAGGTTCCACACTAGTGACAGGAAGAGTAAATCCTAAATCTTGAGCCTCTTAAGCTAAAGGTTTAACATTTAAATGCACAAGATGAGTAATACCATGCAAGAGATTAAGACCTTGATCACTATCACAAAGTAATTTCTTAAGAGCATCTATATCTTGAATAGAATATTGATTATAGTTTTCTTGAATAAGCCAATTTCTCATTTTATCAAGTTCAGTTGATAGTTTTTGGACTTGTTCAGGAGGAACTCTTAAAGAAACATCCTCATCATGAGATGAGTGAGAGGAGTTATGCTCCATAGAAGGATTGGAATCATGAGTGATCAAATTGTCATCTGGGATCCTAAGGAAAGGAGAGGAAGACTCGAGATCAAAGGAACCCATAAGTCTATGGCTTCTTCTAACCGGGATATTGTAGGTAGGACTAGAGGTAGTAAAGCTCATAAACCAATGCAATGTAAATGAACTAAACTAAGAAAATATAAATGCAAGAACATAAAAGAAGGCTAATCTAACATGCATGAAAGATCTAACATGAAATGTAAATCTAACACCAAAAAGAAAGAGTTGTCTATCGCGGGTTCACCAAAATGTAACATATAAAATGGAAGTCACCAAAATGTGAGATAGGAATAATGATGTGGGGTAGCAATTGAATGTATTGTTATTATTATTAGATAAATTTTATTGTTGAGATAGTGGAGAAGGTAAGATTGTCCTCTTAGCCCCAAATTTCAAAGGAAAGATCCACTTTGATCAACCATAAGAAAATGGTTAATGCATAAATGCATCAATCGATCAGAAATAAGAAGAAATAAGAAAGCCTTACATTCCCGAATTATAGATGAAGAGTATATATTAGATTTGAATTAATTAAAACCTTAATTGAAATGAATTGAAGACAAGTACTAACCTCAAAATATAGCAGATATGGAAAAGCCTATTTTTTGATGTCTGTGTTAGGTTTCAGAAAATTTTGCATCTAGATCTAGAATAGAAACGTAGAGACAGACAAAACCCAGAAATATTTTCCTTTTCTAATTCAGGTCAACCTTGACCTCTTTGCCGGGGTGCAATTGCACCCCAAAATGTTGACCTTGACCTACACTGCTATGATGGAAAATTTGTTTGCAGATCCTGAAAGTTGGCCGAAAAGGGTATCCAAATGTGCTTTGTAATTCATTGTCTTGTACCTATACCTGCAATAAAATTGGTTTTGTTTTTTGGGGAGGGGTTTCCCTTGGTCAAACCTGGGTTTTGGAATTAACCTTAAATTATAATTCAAATTGCATAAATAAACAAAGCAAATAAACAAATTCACCTTGCTTGTATAGAAACCCTTGTGGAGGATTCGAATCCTTGGATCCACAAGTATGTATGCTCCAAAAGAATGTAGTATGTAGAATGTAGGATGTAGGATGTCTCAAATCAATTTCTTGTAGATCTTCAACACCAATCTTGAATTTATATTGGAATAGGAAGAGGCTTGCATGGATGTGGATGGAGAAATCTTCAACAAGAGGGCTCCATATAGCTTTAATCCTTTAATGGATACCAATGGATCTCCTTGATGAATTGAATGCTTGAATGTATTTGAATGATTTAATTATTGAGAGTAGATGCTTGCTTTAATAGATCATGCATAGAGTTGTCTTTCACACTTAGATTTCACTTAGTGCTTGTGATTTCAAGTCTTGGAGTCTTAGAGAAAATGAGAGGAGAAATCTTCCTTATATACCAATCTAGGGCACAATCTTCTAGAGAGGCCTACATAGGAGAATTAAATTCAAATTAGAACTATACCCCTATAAGTGGACCTATATTAAATATAATTTCAAGGGTTGTTTCCTCAAAGATCGAAACAACCGACCCAGAAGTGGGAATTAAATCTTTCTGAAGCCCGACATCCGGAAACCCCGGAAACATGAAATTTGGACCCTGGGTCAAGGTCGAGGTTTACTCTAACCTAGGTCAAGTTCAAGGTCAAATTGTACCTAGGTTAGGGTCAAGGTAAACCTTGACCCAGAATGTCGACCTTGAACTTGAGGTCAAGAATCTCAGATCTGTAGTTCAAGATGCCAAAAATAGGCCAGAGAGAAGTGGAAAATGGGGCAGAATAGGGGTAAAAGCTAGATCCAAGTCAAAGACCCATTTTAGGTGCTTGACATGACCCCAAACCACTTACTTTGAGGGATAAAATAGTCCAAAATGGAAGTGCTTCCATTTTCTAACGATATAACAATAAATCCAATTTCATTTCCATCGTCCAAAGAATCATCATCAAACACACCTTCACTAGCATAGTAACATTCCTTATCCTTTGAGTAATCAGGTCTATGAAACTTAGGCTTATGCTTAGGAACCCTCATAGGACATCTAGATGCAAAAGGACTAATAGTATTACAAGAAAAACATTTTAGGGGTAACTTTCCTTCAAATATACCATTACCTCAATTTTCCATTTTTTCTATAATAACCAAAACTAGTTCATCTAGTTTCCTTTCTTCTTCTTCTATTTCTGCCCAATAATTAGCATATTCTCCAACCTCTACATGTTTGTTACCTTTTCTAGTGTTCATAAGACTTGATAAAGTCCTTTTTTTCATTATGTACAGTCACCTTGAATAAAAATTGCATCTTAGGTAATGTATCCTCTAGCTATGCAGCCTCAAAGGTGGTCAAATTAGCAATCAACATCTCTCTATTGAAGCTCTTTCTCTATGGTATGATCTCTTTTATCGCTTGTACTTCAGTCTTGTAGGAAGGTGTCAAAGATACGAGAATCTTTGAAATCACTTATTCTTTAGTATATGCACCCCCAGATTTTCTAATTCCTGTAACAACCTCTGTAACCCTCTCTACATATGCTCTGACATTTTCATCATCTCACATTCTCAAAATCTCCATTTTAGTCTTCCAATTTTGCAAGTTCTCTTGATTAGTGTGATGATTTCCTTCATACAATGCCTCTAGTCTTGTCTAGATCTTATGTGCAGAATCCAAGTCTTTAACCTCTATAAATTTAGCCTCAGAGAACACGCTCATCAATGCTTCCCTTGCAACCATATTACAATGAAACATCTTCTTCTGATCTTCAGTAGTATTTGGTAAATAATATTCTAAATTTATCTTCTCATCCTTCTTAGTAATCATCCAGTAATCAATCCCCATACAAAATAAATGAGTTCTCATCTTGTTCTTCTAACTGTCAAAATTTTCACCATCAAATTTTGTACTCTCCTTCCTATAGTAGGCCATCTCAGGATCACCTCAAGTTGTTAAGATTTCTCTCAGAGAAACACAAGCTCTAATACCAATTTTTAGCAATAATAGTCCACCAACACAATTGAGATGGGGGTAAATTAGTTGCGTGTCCAAATAATATAAACTTAAACTTAAAACCAACTACTCAATGAAAATATGAACCTTCAAGAACAAAACCATAACACAAGTATTTTTTGTCGAGGAAAACCTTGTAAAGGGAAAAACCATGGTGGGAATTAGCACCCACAAATAATACAATAGAAATATTGTATCTATGTTAAGAGATCTAGCCCTATTAGGAGCTGATTATTACATCTAGTACAAAGTCCCTATTAAAGGGCAGACCCTATTAGGAGTCAAGAGAAAAGAGGAGCTCACTTCCCGGGCACACTTCTCTAGTGTGAAGGTTAAACCCACCTTATGGACTCATTGTCAAATTATAGATATAGAAGTATACAATAACTAGTGAACTGGCTGATAGAAACTATATTTTCCTATACAGTTCCAATGAAGTTCATTACAAACACAATCAATGCTCTATATGAGTAGAACTTGCATCCACATGCTTGTAGCATCTCAATCATCCAATCCCTACATCACCACATCAAGAAACAACTCTCCTTTATAAAAGTTACAACAAGAAATTAGGTTGGCCACAAATAGGTCTTCGCAAGTTCACACACCATAGTTGACATCACCAAGAACCCAAAAACCAAAGAATCAAAAATAAAATTCTCCAACATGTCTTCTATCACACCTCAAGCTCGCATAGCATAACACATGCTCGCATCCAAGTTATCCCAAATACCTAGAGACCAAATTTGTCATAATTATTTTTCATTGCTCTCTAACTAGTCTTCACCAAACTAGCTATAACTCATGCAAATATCAACATAAGATCTAGAGACCTTATAAATAAGGTATACACCCATCCCTCTACACATATCCATGCTCACATATTTTGATACGTCGTACAACATTCATACACACCTATCAATATTGGCTATACGTATGATAACCAGTCTTTTTAAGACTTCTACTATATTCGACTGAAACATATATTGACATCAATAACTAAACATGAATGCCAACACCTCAATAGAAACAATTCCAGAAAACACAAAATGAACCTTCATATTGGCTTAGTAACAGTTAAGCACACAATTATGTTTCTCAACAATACGCACTCACAAACCTGATGGTGTTTCTCAACACCCTACATAGACAAATATATAATTCTCACATAATTATTGAAGGTATGTTGAATATTTTCTTGAATGTTATCTATAATCAATTCTTTTTGCTTTTCTTTTTCTTTGATTATTGCTTGTTTGTGACCCCGATGATCCTACAATGTCAAGTAAGCTAGGTGTCTTTGATAAGAGATTCTGCATTAAGGTGGAAAATCCTCACATACCTCAACTTCATTTACTTTCACACCAAGGTGAGGTCAGAACTATCTCCTTGAATATTACTAATATGTCTGTTGACGCAAGATGACACTCATGGTTATCTCAGCTTCGTATGACTCGATACTAATGTACCCTTGCAATATCAATTAGAAATAATGTTCAGGTCATCTTGGTTTTAATACCTTGATGCTTACATTTTTTTTGCACATTTTATACAAGGAAAGTTATACTCATATCCTTATGGTCACATTGGCACCAGTAAGGGTTGTATCGACTTTTATGTCCCAAAATCTTGATGATGAAAAAATGGATAAAGGAATTAGTGACTAGACTCACGTTGTAGGTTTCATATCATCTTAGGTTTTCATTTCATGATGGCATTATAACATTGAGGAGCTATCCCTTAAATCCTTCATTGAAGCAGTCAATTGCATCCACTAACCTACAATTTCAATAATCTCAAGGCTATATGCTTGCAAGAAAGGGTTAGAACCAATCATACAAGAGGCATGAAGTACTAAGCTATCACATCAGATTAGAACATGCATAATTTTCAGATGGTGCTACACCTTACATTAGCATAAAAGGATAACATCAAAGATACAATGATGTGATACATGAAAAGAAAAAGAAAACAAGATACATCTGAAAAAGAGCTTCTATTCAAAATACATGAAAGAAATTTGATACAAGAGGCCAATCTAATTAGAGATATCACATGAGCAAGAAGATAAGAAATTATGTGCCACAAATATTATAACCCATCAATAAGTAAAATTGATCATATATATATATATATATATATATATATATATATATATATATATATATATATATA
>MU223692.1:160621-195970 GCA_018584345.1 Thuja plicata | reverse complement strand
TATATATATATATATATATATATATATATATATATATATTTCTTTGAATTGGAGAAATGAAAGAATCTCTCTGGTTATCCGCTTCACTCTATAACCTCTGTTCACGACTATGTATAGGCCAAACCTTCTCCATGAACGGGAAACCCATTTTGTCTTCTTTTGGGTCTTTTTCTTCTTTTTTTTTCTTTTTTGAGTTTTGAGGGTTTTCAATATTTTCTTGTTCCTCTTCTTCCTCTTCTGTTAAAGATTTCAAAAATCCTTTTTTCGTCCTATTTGTGTCTTTGTTTGTTTTTGGTCTTCTTCTTTTTCATCTTTTTCCTCTTTTTTTAATCTTCTTCCTTGTTTAAAGGATTTACAATGATTAATTGTCTATATATATATATATATACATCAATATACGATCAAATATCTATAAAAAGTGTGATAATGTGATCTTGAACAAAATATACATCCTTGATGCAAATGAATCATGTATACATCTGTGTATCTCAAAAATTAGAATGGGATAAGATAGAGAAGGGTATATCTGGACTCAATCCATCCCTCATGATATTGATGTGTGGGAGGAGGAGGTGCATCTTCTCCCGGTGGTGGGCCTGCTCCCTCAGATCTCACCAAGTACTATGAATATGGAGGCACCTACTCTGCCATTTGCACTTCTACGCTATATATTGCGACATAATATGTTGTCCTACTAGTTTGGTAGGTAACCTTGTGCTGAAGGATGTCACACTCAGATATGAATCCATGGATCGTCTGATCCCACTATGAAATTATGCAAACTCGCTCTATAACCTGATCTTACGCCACTGTCAGCTATAGCTGCAACCCTCTGACCTGCCCTCTCAAAGAGTGGATCACATCCTATGGGGTCTTCTCCCTTGGTGCCTCCTCCTCACCCTCGCCCACCTAGGCATCCCTCCTCTAGAGATCCTATTAGGTTACCTCATCCTCATGACCTTATGGTGCCTCCCCCATCTTGACATCTACTAAACCCATAGGTGACACATCATCTCCAATCGATCCTAATGTCCCGCACTAGTGCTTCTATCCTACTACTAGTGCCCTTCTAGAACTAGCAACGGGATCTCCTCCTACCCTCCTATGAACTATTTCCCTCGATCCTCTTCCTAGAGATCTCTAATCCTAGGAAAGGACGTTCTCCTCATGAATCCGTGGTACCCTCTCTGTTAGATCTATAAACCTCAGGAAAGGGTGTTGCACAAAGTAATCTCTATACTCAAGAGTGACACCTGCATCAACAATATCATCTAGGTAATCTCAAGCTGGTGTCTACAGCTGAGTAATATTCTATACTGGAAGGTCATAAGACAATCTAGAAGTCCACACCTATTTCTCCTCATCTACAAATCAATCATACGTAGTAAAATCCTATGATATACTCTGAGGACATCTGTATTGCCTCAGAAGCCAGGAAACTAAAAAATGCTCAATAAAGGAGGATGTCCTCATAATCAATGGAAGGGTAATAAATATGTCCCTCCTTTGAGACCTCTAATCTCCTCAGGCCTTTGTATCTTTGTTTTTCCTATAGGTCACCTTGGAATTTTTCCTATTATAGATGTTGACATTCATGTTTTTTCATTGATGTCAACATATATATTTCAGTTGGAGTCTGAGTAGGACTGGTTATCACAGGTACATGCAAGGTTTATAGATGTGTACAGATAGTGTACAGTGTGTTAGAGTATGCTAGCATAGATATGTGTAAAGGGATGATTTCATACCTTATGTCTAAGGTCGTTGGATCTTATATTGACATTTGAATGAGTTATAGTTGTATTGGTGAAGACTGGTTACAAAGAAGTGGCATAGGATTATGACAGAGATGATCTCTGAGTTTTTGGAATACCTTAGATGCGAGCATGGGTCATGGTATGCAAGCTTAAGGCATGATAGAAGATACATGGGAGAAAATTCTTTGTTATTCTTGGGTCGTTGGATTCTTTGTGACACCAGCTGAGGCCTGTGGACTAGCGAAGACCTATTTAGGGTTGACCACACATATATAACATGTTTAGTAAATGACAAGCATGAATAATGGATCTTGGCGCGTAACTGATGATTTGTATTTGTTATTTACTTGTGTAAGGTATTGTGTGTATCTTATCAAGGGTCTATGTAATTGTTCATGCATTGGAGAAATCTTAACAATGTGAATTAATTTCTTATTGTAACTTGTATAAAGGAAATTAGCATCTTGATGTGTAAATGTATGGATTGGATGCTGCGAGCATGGGGATGCATGTTCTGTTGGATGTAGAGCAGTGATTATGTTTGTAATGCAATTTATTGGAACTATTTAGGCAAAGAAAGTTTTTATCAGTCAGTTCATTGTTATAAGTATACTTTTATACTTTTCTTTGGACAGTGGATCCTGAAGGTGGATTTAACCTTCACTTTGGGCAGTGTGCTTGCAAAGTGAGCTCATCATTTCATTCAACTCCTAAAAAGGTTGAGAAGACTCTTAACATGGAATTTTCTTTAATAGGGACTTTGTATTGGATATAATAATTATCTCCTAATAGGGCTAGATCTTCTAACATGGATACAATATTTCTAGTGCATTATTTGTTGGTGTTAATTCCCACTGGGGTTTTTCCCTTAACAAGGTTTTCATTGACAACAAATACTTGTGTTATGGGGTTGTTATTGAAGTGTTCAAATTTGCATTGAGTAGCTGATTAAAAGTTTTAAAGTTTTAATTATTTGACATACAACTTATTCACCCCTCCTCTTAGTTGTATTATTCCTAACAATTGGTATAAGAGGTTGTGGTCCTCTGAGAGAAATCTTAATTACTTGAGGTGATTTTGAGATGGCTTGCTATAGGAAGGAGAGTCCAAAATTTGATGCTCAAAATTTTGATAGTTGGAAGAACAATATGAGAACTCATTTGATCTGCTTAGGAATTGACTAATGGATGATTACAAAAAGGGATGAAATGATCAAGGCAAAATATGAATTAGGAAATGCTACTGAAGAAGAAAATAAATTGTTTTCTTGCAATATGGTTGCAAGAGAAGTTCTGATAAGCGTGCTCTTAGGTAGAATTTATAGAGGTTAAAGATCTTGATTCAACTCACAAGACCTGGACAAGGATAGAAGCTCTATATGAAGGAGATCACTACACTAAGAAGACAAAACTAAAAAATTGGAAGGATAAAATAGATAATCTAAGGATGCAAGATCATGAGAATGTCAGAGCATATGTAGAGAAGGTTATAGAGGTTGTTACTGGAATCCAAAACTCGGGAGGCACATATACTGAAGATGAAGTGATCAAAAATATTCTTAGATCCTTGACACTTGCCTACAAGACTAAAGTGCAAGTGATAGAAGAGATCATACCACTGAAAAAAAATTTCAACAGAGAAGTATTGATTGCTAAGATCACCACCTTTGAGACAACATAGTTATAGGATGCTTTACCCAAAGTAGAGTTTGTATTCAAGGCTATTGTTCATAATGACAAAAAGACTTTATCAATCCTTGCCAGCTCTAGCAGAAGCAATGCACATAAAGAGTTTGGAGAATATGCTGATGAGTGGGCAGTGATAGAAGAAGAAGAAAGGAAACTAGATGAGCTTATGGATCTTATAGAAAAAAGGAAAAGGGAGGTAAGTGTAAATTTGAAGGAAAATTACCCCTAAAATGTTTTTCTTGTAATAAGATTGGTCACTTTGCATCTAGATTTCCTACAAGGGTTCCTAAGCATAGGCCTAAGTTTTATAAGTCTAATTACTCCAAGGATGGGAATGCTACTATGCTAGTGAAGGTGTGTCTAATGATGATTCTGTGAATGATGGGACTGAAATTGGTTTTATTGCTATTAAAGATGATGAACCTATTCATGAATAAAAATCCCTAGACCCGCATGTTGAAAAGAAATCAGAATGGATCATTGATAGTGTTTGTTCACATAATATGACTGATGATAAGGATAAATTTGTTCAACTAAATAGATATGATGGTCGTACTCGTGTAGTTAGATTTGGTCATACCACTCCTAAGTTGGTCATTGGAGTAGGTTCAATCTCTTTTGATGGTAAAACCAACAATGATGATGTTTTAATTGTTGATGGACTTAAGCACAACCTTTTGAGTGTTGGAAAACTTGTGGACAAGGGATATCACTTACAATTCATGGATGGAAAATGTACTATTAGAATTCAATCTAGAAACTTGATCCCATCAAGTACAAGAGGTAATGTGTTTGAGCTGAATACTACAAAGGCACCTTGCTTTGTAAAAACGGTAGATGATAGTTGGTTATGGCATGGGAGGTTTTATCACATAAATTTTGATAATATTGTAAGAGCAAGTAAAGCTAATCTAGTCAAATATTTTCCAAAGATTTTGAAGCCTACTAGCACTATGTGCAGAGAATGTGTGATGGGAAAACAAACTAAGAACAACTTTCATAGAAATTCATTTTGAGAAAGAGGAAAGTTGGATTTGGTACATACAGATCTTTTTGGTCCTACAAGGACTAGATCTTACTATGATGAAAGGAACTTTATACTTTTTTTTATGACTATTCTAGAATGATGTGGCTTGCATTTCTCAAAGAAAAATCTGAAGCATTTGATAAGTTCAAGATTTTCAAAGCAAAATTTGAGAATGAATTAGGTCTTAAGATAAAATATTTGAGGTCAAATAGAGGTAGAGAGTTTACATCAGATTTTTTTAATGCTTGCTTTAAAAAGCATGGGATATACATATAGATCTCTGCTCCTAGGACACATTAGCAAAATGGGATAGTAGAAAGAATAAATAGAGCTATACTAGATGCAGCCATGAAAATGTTTCTTGAAGGTTATGTATCACATATGCATTGGAGAGAAGCAGTTAGTAATGTTGTCTACACTCTAAATGGAGTTCAGATCAAAGAAGGTATGGATAAGACAGCCTGTGAATTTGTTTTTGGTCATGCTCCTATTGTAAAATACTTCATAATATTTGGTAGCAAACGCTATATCAAAAGAGATGATGAAATTGGAAAATTTGATGCTAGAAGTGATGAGATAATTTTCCATGGCTATTTTACTAGAAGTAAGGCCTATAAATGTTTTAATCTAAAATTGAGGAAAATAGTTGAAAGTGCTAATGTGAAAATTGATGAGAGGTTTTAGATTGAGATCCCAGAGAATGAGAAGAAGACTGAAAATCAAGAGACAAAACAAAATCTTGAGATTCAGACATTCTTGGATGAGCCTATAGAAATACCAAAGACACCAAGGTATGTTAAGATGAATCATCCTAAGAATCATAATATTGGTGATGTTAATAAGGGAGTGATGACAAGGTCTAATTCTAAAAATGAGCTATGTTTGATTTTTCAAGTACAACCTAAGACTACTAATGAAGCATGTAAATAGTAATCTTGGATTAAGGCACTGCAGGAAGAATTAGATCAAATAGAGAAAACCAACATTTGGGAATTGGCTCCTAGACATGAGGACAAGAATGTAATTGGAACTAAATGGGTTTTTAGAAACAAAATTAATGAAGAAGGCATGGTTGTAAGGAATAAAGATAGATTGGTCTACAAGTGCTATTCACAATAGGAAGGTATAGAATTTAAAGAAACATTTGAAGAAAGGGACACTAGAATATGGTTTATGGTATGAAATTTTTGATAATTTTACATTGCATGCTTATACTGATGTTGACTAGGCATGAAGTGTTGATGATAGAAAAAACACCAGTGGTGGAGCATTTTCCTTGGAAAAAGGTTGGTTTCTTGGTTAAGTAAAAAGTAGGGTTGTATAGGTCAATCTACTATTGAATCAGAATATGTAGCTATTGTTATAAATTGCACACAGATTGTATGGATGAAATAAATACTAAAGGATATTGGGATAACCTTTGAAGTTGCAGTATGCATTGTGATAATACAAGCACAGTGAACATATCAAAGAATCTTGTTATGCATTCAAAGACTAAATATATTTCAATCAAGTATTACTTTTTTAGAGACAAGGTTATAGAAAAGGAGGTCAAATTGGAGTACATCAGTATAAATGAGAAAATAGAAGATATATTCACTAAACCTTTTCCAAAAGAGGCCTTTGAGTATCTCAGAGGTATGATTGGTGTGTGAACCCCTCCTTGTGAGAAATAAATGATGCAAAAATGCATCAGTCTAGTAGTTATTAGAGCTATATTATTATTTATATTTGATGCTTGGATGCACTCCTTAGGGGGAGTGATCGTAGAACATAATAGAGCATATTTGGATGATCAAGAACTTGGTTTTTTGCAGGCATGAAGATTTAAAAAAGATACACTTTACAGTGATAAGATGTATACAGAAGGTAAAGTATTCTGGTACCCTTTTCCATTGATGTAAAAGCGGGAGAGATATAAGTGAAAAATCCCTACTGTCTTAGGGAGAGATGTGAAGAGGAAATTGAGAAAATTGTATTAAGAAAGCTACTTTTGGGTTGATGGATTTTTACATATGTTTCATCAATGCAAAAGGGGGAAATTGTTGGAATTTTTCCTGTTAGAGATGCTGACATTCTTGTTTTTCATTGATGTCAACATATGTTTTAGTAGGAGTCTTAGTAAGACTGGTTATCATAGGTACATGTGAGATTGACATATGTGTATGGATAGTGTATGATTTTTAGAGTATGCAAGAACAGAGATGTGTAAAGTAATGCTTTTATACCTTATGTCTAATTTCTCTATATCTTATGTTGACATTTGCATGTGTTATAGTTGTTCTGGTGAAGACTAGTTACAGAGCAGTGGCAGAGGATTATGATAGAGATGGTCTTTGTTTTTTGGGGGTAACTTGGACGAGAGCATGGGTCATGTTATGCGAGCTTAAGGCATGATAGAAGATACATGAGAGAACATTCTTTGTGATTATTGGGTTACAGGATTCTTGATGATGTTAGTTGAGGCATGTGGACTAGCGAAGACCTATTTGGGATCAACCACAAAGATGTAACGTGTTTAGTAAATGATGAGCCTTTATTGATCTTAGTGCATTACTGATGATTTTTATTTATTATTTACTTATGTAAGGTACTATGTGTATCTTATAAATGTTCTATATAATTAGTTATACATTAGGGAAGTCTTAAGAGGTTGAACTAATTTCTTATTGTAAGTTGGATAAAGCAAAGTAGTGACTTGATGTGTAAATGTATGGATTGGATGCATTGGATGCTGCAAGTATGGGGATGCAAGTTCTACTGGATGTATAGCACATGTCTTATTTAATATCCTCATAATTATTCAAGCCTTCTAGTACCAAGACATCAACAATACATGAAGGAAAAGGTATGGTAAAAGCTAGTGTTTCTCTTTCAGAGGAAAATGAAGAAAAAGTTGTCCTTGCTTGGCTTTACAAAGAAGAAGAGCACAACTAGGAATTCAAACATGTTGAGATATCCCCATAGAAGTATGGAAAAGGGTATCAAATCATGAAAAAAGGGGTATAAGGGAAAATGACCCCTAGGAAAGAATAAAGGATTGCTAGAGCTCATACACACCAAGTTCCAGAGCCCAACAGATAAAATAGGGCTAGGATACTGTGAACAAAAAATTGATCCTTCCTCCAAAGATATACCCATACTTGATCAAGTAGAGGACTTTGATGATGAATCTCGAGAAGATGATGAAATTACACAATTATCTTTTGACTGAGAGGGTGTTGCATATAAAAATAGAGAATCCTGACTACTAAGGATATCCCACATCAAATAGTTGGTCCCTTCAAACCAAATGAACTAGTATTACAACAATCAAAAGAATAAAATCAACTGGTCGAAGAAGCGATGAGCCAAAAATAGAGTGATTCACATGAAGGTGAGCTAAGCTAGGGAGAAGAAGATGGACAAGAAGAAAGACAGCCTAACTGGGAGAAGTTGGTCACTATTACCCACATACTTGATCTACCTCACTTCATGGATACAAAAGTACAAGAAATTGAGATATCTTCACCTCACCCTGCATCCATGCAAGGAGATGAAATATAAATAGCAGTGCAAGAGGATGGTGATCAACAAGAAAAGGAAAGTAGTTCAAGTGAGGACAAAGGATTGTATATGAACCTAGCACAATACCTAGTTAGATTTTGGGATATCCAAACAAATTCTCATGAATACGAGTTTGGTCAGGGTATGGAGAGAGACCTAGAAGAAAGACATCCTAACTAGGGGTAGTCACTCACCCTTACTCATATAATAGATATACATCATTCTGCAGGAACAAGTTCTAATGAGTACGAATGGGATACCTTCTTGTATGTTGTTGGTGTTTTAAAATATTTATGCTTTTCAAAGCTACCAATATACCTTAGCTTGATTTTAAGAATGGTTAGATCCAAATATGGAAGATCATAAGGTAACTGGACCAACTATAGGGACAAGACTACCCTCTACACTTCTGGCTCTGCAAAACCAATGCGGGTACACCTAATCTAGATAGATATTCAATAATTCACAACTATTTACATCTCTACATTTTAACAATAGATAAATGGTAAGAAAGTATTAAATGGTAACTACACATTCATTGACTCTTCACTACCATGCAGGAAATAAAACCAACATCCACAAAAGGACAAAGGAAAAAGATATGGTTTTGATGTTTTTAGTAGGGAAGAATATAGCCAAACCTATCATATATATATTAATTTAGAAGTTACTAATTACTGATCAGTGCTTTATCCATTGGGAAATGTCTCTAGTTCAGATGCAGAACAAAGAAACTAACTACTGTCAAAGACTCAAAGCCATGAATACAAATAATTTAGACCAAAGACTTCTTATAGGATCCTTATGTAGACAAACCAAACAAACCTATGTCATATCCAAAGAATTATTTTATTTCATCTTAGTGTTGGTGCCCAAAAACAATGGTTTGGATTCCTATGGACTTGCCAATCCAATGCTGGGAAAACCAATTGTTTTTGCCAACTAACAAGTTCAACCAAATGGAGGTTTGAACTTCTGCAATTCTAGCTCTGAAAAGACAAAGTTGGTAGGCCTGTACCTTAACCAAATTTATTTATTCAAAGGCTTTTCATAGCAGATAACTAAATATAAAACTTATGGATTATATCAAGGTGACAAGTAAACTTGAGAGGAATCAAATTGTAAGTATCTCAATCAATTGTATATTGAATGCTGCAAAAACTGAAATGCTTTAATTAATAGTAAATGTTTGACAAAAGGTATATAAAATGAAATAGATCAAAGGAATAAAATATCACAAACTTTGAACAATGAACTGAATGACTATATTCCAATTATTGATAAGATCAGTGCCTTGCTCCTACTTGGGAAATAGAGTCAATTCTATATCAATCCTACGTACACCTCAGAGACAGTTTTAATAACTTGTATATAACAAGACCATCATTTCAAGGGCTTCTACATGAATTATAATTGAAGCCAGATTATACAGTTAGTTCTACTAAATTTAACTCTGTCTTTGAGAGACCAATAGAATAGAGGAAAGTTTGTCAACCAAACATTTCAAATGATGATCAAACTGTATAAGTATTTCACTTTATAAATAACATAAGAATTCAACACAATGAAACAAACTATCTAAATAGATTTTTCTGAGAGACTAACTAAAAAGAATTTAAAACTATTATCATAAGTGAAAGAAAAAGCACTTATCTCTTTATTAATGTTGAAAAAATAGTACATTAAAGTTCATGTTACAATTGTGATCAAATTCTATTATACAATGTGTTTCTTCTCCTTTTTTGTTTACATTTTACACCACATATATATGTGGATCAATGGTTTTCACACCCCTTTAGGGTGAAGAGACACCACCCTATGTTAAAATTTAAAAATATACTTTGAAAAAACTAATCAACAAACTAAATAATAACTGCCTATCTTTCGGATTTGGCTTTGGACGAAAATCCAAAAAAGATTGTACGAACATAAGATTTTTACTAGAGATAGGAAGTTTAATTTTCCGAACTGGGTCTGTTTTAGATTTTCAAATTTTGATCATTTTCTTTCTTGTCGACATCATCTTTTCAGCAGGTTGAAATTCTAGCATCTCTAAAACCTGTGCTTACAAAATTTTGATTGTTCCTATCATAGAGCTTCCTTCCTCAATCCCTCTATTGGGGCTCAAAAATGATGGATCTGATATCTAATGATTTTCACCAACTAACGAATCCAAATTCAATTATGATTTGAATTCCTACAATTTAGGTTAGTAAACCAGGGCTGGTAGGCCCAAATCTAAAACTAAGAATTAATCTAAATTATGCAATTTGCTCTAAAAGATCAATAATGATCAATATATGAAATTACAATAAGATATAATTATCAAAAATATATAAACAGTACAATGATATAAAAATGGATTTAATATTAATAAGATTTTAAATATAATGTTGAAACAACAATGTTAACAAATAATAAGACCAGTGCCTAATTAATGCTCGGGCTAAAGAGTCAAGAATGCTTCCAGGCCTACGTATAATTCAAAGACAATTTTAGAGAAACTTGTTACAGATAGAACAAGACCATCATTCCACAGGCTTCTACTTGAAATATGATTCCATTTAAAGTTTAAAGTCAGTTCAATTGAATTTAAAACGATTGCAGAGACCAATTGAAGAGAAGAAAGTGAAATAAATACAACCTTCTATTGATTATTCAATCTTCAAACTAAAACAGAATTATGAAATCAAGATAATATAACACAATGAACTAATATATTGTTAGATAAATCTGAAGACTAACTGGAAATATTAAAACTTCTAACATTAAGAAAAATAGGAGAAGGCACTTATCTTTTATTGATTAATTGAAAACTGGTACATCATAATTTGACATTGTAGTATGAGTTCAATTTCTACATAGAGTCCTTCCCCAAAACTTTTGTTGTAATGTTTGAAAGTTAAATGACCTAATATTTATATCTATTTCAAGATTTTCCCATGAAAGGACATACCCTTTCATAAATACCTAATCCCTAAAAATACCACCAAATAATTACAATAGTTTAACCATATATATGGTTTAAGGGAATAAAACATTTCCCGTATTTACAAAAAATGAAATGTGTGTTTGTCAAATCTTTGGATAATTTGCTTGGTTATCATCTTTTGTTTGTGATATAAGACTCTTGCACACCAAATCCAAAATTAGATAATCTTTAATAAATTTCAATTTAGAGCTTCATTATTAATAATGTTCTCACATCACTAAAATGATCCCCATATTAAATATTATTAATAATTAATAATTAATAAAATATCAAGATAAATCACCAAGAAAGCCATAACATAAGAACATTTGTTGTAATGCATATAAATGTCCTTTGATTTAAAATAAGTGAAGTACAAATAAGATTTAAAGTTATTTATCAAAGGCACCCTCTTTTCAAAGCACAAAATCCTATTAATAAGACAAGCCCTAAAATCCATTTATACACAACAACATATTAATAGGAGAGGATAATATAATTTTATGTTTGAATTGAATTATAATTTTCAGATTTAAAACATAATACATTTCCCTCATAAAATATCTTTCAAAATGTGAAATAATATTTGCCTGATATAGATAAATATGTTCCTTTAAAATCTAGGGTACAATAATTATAAACATTATAATTCACCCTAGAAAATAAACAGGAAAAACTTACCCTAAAATGATAATTCAAATAATTCACATAGGGTAATACTATTAATATTGAAAAATAGGGTAACTTTTAAAAGTAACCCTAAAATTATGCAATTTACTTTAATAAACATTTTCAAAATAACCAAGGTGAAAAAGAATACATTAATCAAAGTATATTTATATATCGTTATAAATTAAATTAAATGCATATAAGTATATGCATAAATCACCACAGTAAATATTTTCAATAAGCATATAAGGTGAAATATACATTTCAAAAAAAAAAGACACTCAACTATACTTATTTACCCTAATAAGATATTTCACATTAGTAATTTAGGGCAAATTAGGATAAAGCTAAAATAAAGGAAATATATTCATGTGAAAATTTTTTAATAGCAAACATAAAAGAGAAGTGAGATAATATGATTCTCTCTAACACATAACTCGAAGAAAACATTTAGACTAAATGGTTAGAGGGGGGTGGGTAGGTAGGTGGGAAAAAGGGGTGGCTTGAGTGGTCGAGTGTTCAACTCCCGATTGCCACCCTTTTTACCCCATATACCTATTATTCCCTTTTAATTTATTTTTAATTCAAACATATTTATGCCTTTAATTGATTAAAATATAATATTTATATTCTCTCATATATTTTAACAAGGAAATAAATATAAAAATGTAACAATAATAAACACTTCCTTGGAAAATATGTGTGAATTTAGGGCTGAATTTTTAGGTGTCAACAATGGCTCCAATTGGGGATGTGTGTCCAAACATGGGCACAATGGGAATCCTGTTATCTCTGGGAGAAGCAGACAAATAGTAAGAAAGGATAGAATCAAGATAAATGATTTCACAAGTTTAGAAGATAATTCCTGCTTCAAGAGAAGAAATATTTTAGGTACTGACCATGGGTTGAAAACTCCTGAAAAATCTCATATATGTCTTGTAGGTAATAATAATTACTCCCTTCTTTTGATGCAACCATATAATGTCCTAACCACGAGGCATCAAACTTACCATGTTTCCCTTTATCTTGATCTTTTGCGTTCCATTTCCATACCCAATTGCCTTCCTTGAATGATCTGTTTGAATCCTTTCTATCATGAATTTCCTTAACTCGATGTTGTTGGCTAAAATTCCTCTCTTGAGCCTCTATTCTAATTTCGTCCAATTCTGCCAATTGATTCATTCTATCCTCCATAAAGTTTATATCCTCTAATTCTTCTTCCTGAACAAATTTAGAGACCGACAATAGGTTATTTAGTGGCAATCTTGCTTGCTTCCCATGGACCAACTCGTAAGGCACAAACCCTATGAATTTCTTTATTATCACCCTATCTGCCCAAAGAGCCAAATTTAATTTTGAATGCCAGGCTCTTTTGTTATTTCTTAACATCCTCTTAATGATCTTCGTTATGTTTTTTTTGCTTGATTCTTCCTAACCATTACCTTTGGGATGATAAGGAGAAGAATATGATAAATTAAAGAACTAAAACACATACCATTGTCACATATGACTTTACAAGGAACACTGAATCTAGTCAATATATTTTTCTGTCAAGAACTTTATAACTATCTTACTTGTAGCCTGTCTTGTAGGTATGGATTTGACCCATTTTGTGAAATAATCTTTTGCGACCAATATCTATTTATGACCTCCACTTGAAGTATCTACAATTTACCCAATAAGTCTATTCCCCACATTTTGAATGGTTCTTTAGTTTGCAGAGGGTTAAGGGGCAATGTGTCATTATACTTCAATTTTCCTGAGAACCTTTGGCATGCTTCACACCTTTTAGCATATGCATAACAGTCCTTAAATATACGTGGCCAATAATATTGAGTTTGTAGTATCTTATGAGCAGTTGTCTTAGCTAAGAAGTTCCCACCACATACTCCATCATGCATTTTCTTGACAATGGACTTCACTTGATGCATATCCAAACAAAACAAGAGAATACCATCCCTATTTTTCTAGTACAAATCCCCTTTAATCAATACATATCTTTCTGCTTGTAATTTTATGGTTCTTTTCTGATTATCACTTAATCCTTCTTGACATTTCATGTATTTTAGGAAGTAAACTATGTCAGTATACCATGGACAATGGTCAATTTTGGTCACTGATTCTTCCAACTCTCTATGATTTACTTGGACTGTATCTAAGTTTGTTTACACCATAAGTTTAGCCAATCCCTATCCTCTTACTAATTTAGTGATCTGAATCTCGATATCAAACTCCTGAATTTGATTTATCCATCAACAACTTCTTCCTGTGACCTAAGACTGTCTAAATATATCCATAATTGCAGCATTAGGAACATAAGCAATGATTCTAGCACCCACAGGATAAGGTCTAAATGATTTCACAACTTTTATCATCGCATAAGCCTGCTTCTCATTTATATCATAATTCAATTCTGACACTTGGAGAGTTTTACTAAAAAAGGCTATTGGTTGCTCATATCCCTCATGATTCTTTTGCACAAGGACAATGGCTATAGTATGAAAATAAGTGAATGAAAACAACTAGAAGGGTTTTGAGAAATTAGGGGATCTCAAAATAGGAGCTTCTTTGATTGTTTTCTTAATTTTTGCAAAATCATTCAGTGCTTCATTAGTCCAATTCAATATTGCATTCTTCTTAAGCATCATGGCTATAGGTTTGACAACCTCAAAAAAGTTTGGAACAAACTGCCTCAAAAAAATTATCTGTCCAAAGAAGGATTGAATTCCCTTAACATTTTTGGGAATTTGGATTTTATCAATAGCTTCAATCCTTTCAGGATCTATTTTTACACCATTCCTTGATACGATATGCCCAAGCAGTTTACCTTATGTTACTCCAAAATGACATTTCTTTGGGTTCAAAGATATCCCATACTCAAGGGATCTTCTGAAAATCTATTCCAAATGTGTACAATGGTTTTCTTCCTTTTTGGAATAAGTTGTGAGAACATCCTAATATATGACCATAATGACATCAATAAATTCCTTGAATGCCACATCCATGGCCCTTTGAAATGTAGCCCCGACATTTGTGAGTCTGAATGGCATCCTAACATAGACATATGTGCCCTAGGGTGTGGTGAATTTTGTTTTATATTATTCCTCTTCCTTAACCTTTACTTGTTTATATCCTTAAAAACCATCCATCATTGACAATAGTTCATTTCCTGTCACTTTCTGCAATAATGCCTCCATATTTGGTAAAGCGTAGTTATCCTTTAGTGAGGATATATTAAGATTTATGAAATCTACATAGAGCCTAAATCTTCATTCTTTTTCCTGACTGGGACCAAATTTGAAACCCAAGTCGAATGTCTTATTGGTTTGATAATACCTGTATCTCTCATCTTGATTAATTCCTCTTTCATTTTAGGATCCAAAGTTGGATTTATAGGTCTTTGCCTTTGCCTAAAAGGTTTCACATCAGGATTTAAAGGTATTTCATGTTGGATCAATTCTTCCATGTATGCCTTAAGGTCATCATAAGACCAAGAGAATACATGTCTATATTTTCTCAATAAACCAATAATATCTGCTCTAACTTTTGGAGTCAATTTTTTACCAACAAACACTTCCCTAGGTGTCTGCTAATTTCCCAAATTTATTTTCTCCACTTCCTCCACAGGGTTGTTATCAAATTTAACTTATTTCTTGAAAGCCTCGGCATCAAACATCTTCTCTAATGCTACAAGACCTTTTGGGATTTTGTTAGTTTTGAGTTGGATCACTTCTTCTCCAAACAAAGTTTCTTTCCCATCCACTATTTCACCATGAGCATTCAAATCAATAAAATGATCTTCATATTTTTCTTCACATGTTAGGAATTTGATGATATCTCTGTCATCCTCAAAAACTTTCCAATTGTGAATGTTATCAGGAATTGCAAGTCTTGTCTTAATTTCAACTTGTGTGATGTCTTCATAAGAGATATCATTATGCTTAACTGTTAGGTTGGGGATAAAATATGCAAGAATATTATCAGACCTTTCCACTCAAGTTATAGAAAAAGCATCAAAATGCTCCAAGGAATCCCAAATCTCATTCTTATACTTCTTTAGTCTATAATTCTTAGTAATAAACTTATTCCTAATTTGAGATATTATCAATTCAGAATCACCAAAAATAGATAAAAGTTTAATACCATGCTTTTCTGTTATTCTTAGACCTAATAAAAGGGATTTGTACTCTGCAACATTATTGGTACAATCAAATGCTAATAGAAAAGAATATTTAAAATATTTCCCATTTGGAGAAACAAAAACCACTCCTGCCCCATTACCCTCTTTACAACATGAACTATCAAAAAACATTTTCCAAATAAGATCATCATTTTCTCTTGCATATATCTCAATAGGATTGACATTTTGAATACTATCTTTATAAATACGTACCTTAAATTTGTCCATGTCAGTGTGGCAAAATCATGTGGCCAAGCTTGGATCAATCTCTTCAATAATATGAGCAGATCTTGGTTCCCTGTCAGTTCTCACTTTCCTTCCATTCACTGGGATAGAAGCATAAGACAAATCTAATTGAACGTTACCACCTACTAAATTAGACCATTGTCTAGATAACAACATTCCATAACTAGGTGGAACTTCTATCATAGTAATATCAATTTTATAAGATTTTTCAGGGCATTCAGGAAATTTAAATTCAACCTCTTTCATTATTCTTATAACAGGGACAGATCTATTGTCTATTGCATAACATTTCCCATATGTAGTGTCAACATTCATTCCTAAACCTTTCATAACTTCATGTGGAAATATTTACCACTGCCCCTGAATCAATCATGCAGTTTCTTACCAACTTGTTATTTATCAATAAAGTTAGGAAAAAAAGATCAACATGAGGAGAATCTCTATTAACAACAGTTCCTAAATGTATGACTGGTGGTTCTTGATTCTCTTTTTTCCTCTTACTTTCTTCCTTAGTATCCTTAACATTTGCTAAAATTTTAATAGTTTCATTTTTGTAATTAGGAAAATTCATAAGTTCAAATAAAGGGACATAAATTTTTACCTGAGCCAAAGCTTGAGACATGAATGTATAGGAATTAGAAATTTTTTTACCATGGCTTTTCTCATCCACTGGCTTTATGATCTTTGGGGATTTCACTGGTTCATCCTACTTCTATAGATTTTATGTCTTCTTCTTTTTAGCCTTGTCTTCAACCCTGAATATCCCTGATCCTTGCCCTTGCTCTGGATTAACTCTCTGGTTTCTTAAGTAATATGTGCTATGGGTTTGTTCCAATGTTGGTATTGTATATGCCTCTCTTTCTTCTTCAGTCATCCCTCTGATTTCAATACTCTCATCATCATCTGAAAAAACTTGTTGAGGATGTTGATACCCCACTTTCCTATAATCTTCATTTGGTACATAATAATCTTCAGAATCATCACTATCCTCTACCCAAAATGGGCTA
This sequence comes from Thuja plicata, assembly GCA_018584345.1. NCBI lineage: Eukaryota > Viridiplantae > Streptophyta > Pinopsida > Cupressales > Cupressaceae > Thuja > Thuja plicata. Next base: position 178,879 of record MU223692.1, on the reverse strand, counting down.
GATGACAAGGTATTTATCATAGGCCTTTCCTCACCCTTCCCATCTCCTTCTTGTAGGATTTTTTGTGCTATAAGACACTTCTCTTGAGGGTGAGGCAATCTGCAAATATTACACCGAGACTCGTTATCAACAAAGTGGTTATTTCTCTTCAATGGGTCAGGGGTGTCCATCGAATTCTTTACTGGTTTTCCATCTTTACATTTAGTGTGATAGGACATATCCTATAACCTATATCTATCACTCTTCCCAAAAGGTCTCTTAATTTTATTTGATTGGAAATAGCCTTTATTTGATTGCATATTCTTAACCAAACTTATTAACTCATCCATTTTGTCCACCTCTTTGATCTATTTTGGGACTTTAGGGTCAAAAAATTTAGAATCATTTCTTTTATCCACTCTTCCAGAAACTATCCTATTACTTTTGATGGTTAATGCAATTCTGAAGGCCTGATGTAGTGTTATTGGGTTATGAGATCTTATCTCATAGTGTGTCTTTGTATCAAAAGATGCCAAGTAAAATGCTATAAAAAATGAATCAACATGCCGAATATCTTTTGGGATTTTATTTAACACCTTATTAAACCTTTTATTTAATTCTTTTACACTTTCATTTTTATTTTTCCTTGTAGAGGTCAACTCGGGAGAAGCAAAATATGGATCATTATGGTCTCTGAAATCTTCCAAAAATTGATTCACAAAAATTTGCCAACAATCAATAGACCCATCAGGTATATTTCTATACCATTCATCTGCACTATCCTTAAGAGACTATACAAATAATTTCATAAGCACATCTTCATATGTCATTTCAAACTCGTCTACAATATTTTTCACATCAATAACATGTTGTTCTGCTAGTTATGTCCCATCACCAGTAAACTTAGGGATATCAGACTTTAAATCATTAGGTATAATATTAGGATAACGCACAATATCTATAAGATCTAACTATCTGTACCTTTCATTCGCGACATGCATTTTGAAATTAACCTGATTATTTGTTTGGAGACCCCCATTTTGCAAGTTCTGGATATTAAATGCATTATTCTGATAATGATTGACTTGTTGATGGCTGTGATTCAGATTTTGTTGTGGCATATTTTTTTGGCTCTACACATGATGCTTGTATATAGGGTTTCTGCCATTTTGATTAAAGTTGGTATACTTGTTTTGCACATTATGACAACTTTGCATATTGTCAGATACTTTATAATTTACAGCATTATAGTCATGAACATTATAATAATTTAATTTATTTTGATTATATGTATTATACAAATTAACATGTTTAGTATTACCTAGAAAATCATGCACTTTATTATTTATTTCATCCTACATATGTGCATTATTGCATATGTAGAAAGCTTGTACTTGACTTTTACCTCGTATATCATGATTTTGATACTTCATATTATCCTGCAGAAATGTGCAATTCTGTTGATTCATACTTACCTTATCACTCTGGTTAAGTTTCATATCATATAGTTCTTCATGCATGCGGTCTTCATAATACTATCCATGTCCATGCCATTCCAAACCATGGTGAGACTGATCATTTTTAACGTTTAAATAATTTTCATTATTCTCTTGGCGCTGCACACTTTCATAAGGCTGCGCACAATGATAATTATATTGTGTGCTATCACATTGGGTATGTGGCTTAGGATAAGAATAATGTTGTATATCATTTCCCTAGGCCTGCGCATGGTCTCTATACTTTTCATGATATTGCGTAAGTTCACCATAAGTCTGCACATGATTTCTACCTCCTCTTCTATTTTGCACAATGACCTTCTGTGCATGACCTTTATACTTACCACTATGTTGTGTAGGACCTCTATAAGGCTACATAATCTCTCTTTGGGCCCATGTACAGTCATTATCTCCCATTTTATCTTGTGTACCACCTTCATATCTCTGTGTAGAATAATAACCATGTTGTACAGGTTTTTAATGTTGCTGTATACTTTCTTGGACCTGCGCATGGTTCTTATTTCCTTCACCTTGCATAACACCCTCAATATGTCAAACATTATCTCTATCTCCCCTCTTACCTTGCATGGATTATTTCTGCTGCATGTGACTCTCACCCTATTGTGTGGGATCATCCCTTTGTACCCACATGCAATCACCACCTCCTACTTCTTCTTGCGTACATTCCTCACCTTGTTGCGCCTCAAATTTATTACTCCCTCCTTGCTTACCTTGCACGAGTTTACCATCAGGCTGCACACACTAAATGGTGTCTCCATAGGGCTTTGTAGGGTCCTCTATGGGCTGCGTATGGTAGTTATCCCATGTTCCTCCTTGTGTGCAGCCTCTAGATTATTGCGTGACATAGAGGGTTGCATGAGATTTTTGAACAGCTGAGGATAACTTTGGGCCTGCTCATGGTCTTCAGTAAGCTGCGCACACTGAAAATTGTCTCTTGGCACATGGCTTCCATAAGGCTACATGGGTTTGTATCCTTTTTGCATATGAATGCGGTTTTGTTGTTCAAAATAGTGAGTTTTTTCGTTATTTAAATAACTTTTATCATTATTCTGTTGTGATTTGCAACTTATTCCAGCATCAAATAATGGGTTATCATGTGTATTTTTTAAAACATGCTCAACATCCTTCTTATGTGGAGGAGTATATTTTAATGTTCTATTATTCTGGTTTGTTCCTTCTCTCCAATCTCTCTCTCCTTTACTAGCTTGTTTCGATCCCCTTCTACTGTCTGGCGGAGTAATGATGTCATCTTTATGCAGTCTGAAATGTTCCAGAATGTCAATTGGCTACTTTCTAAAGTTCTTCGTGAGTCTTTTCTTATCTAGAATAAGTTCAGCAAAGTTTCAAATCGCTTATTGTATTCAGATATCAACCTCGTCATCTTCTTCCCACTTTGGTAATTGCACTGATTAGTGTTTGAAAAGAAGGATTTCTATTATCTTCATCATTGCTTTGATTAATTTTGCTATGTTGAGGATCTTCATTCTCATATTGTCTATTTGGCGATTGTTTAGAACCCATAGGTGTCATCTCTAGATCTGGATTTTTTAGTTTCCTTGGCCAAGTCTTGAAACCTAATTCAATATGGTTGTCTGTTGCTTTGTGTAGAGACCTTCTTCCCCGCATGGATGTTATCGCTTCTCAATTCTTACTGAAACTAATTGGTAGAGACGCCACCACACTTTTGTGTGGAAATATATAAATGTTCTGAGCTCTTACTTCCTAGTAAAGTCTTGCCAAATTGTCATGATTTATAATCGTAACCAGAGATCCTGAAAATTTTTATTACAAATAACTCCCTAGTAGAGTCGCCAATTGTTAGGGCTCAAAAATGATGGATCTGATATCCGATTGTTTTCACCAACTAATGAATTCAACTTCACTTATGATTTGAATCCCTGTAATTTAGGTTAGTAAACCAAGGCTGGTATGCCCAAATCTAAAACTATGAATTAATCTAAATTATGCAATTTTCTCTAAAAGATCAATAATGATCAATATATGAAATTACAATAAGATATAATTATCAAAAATATAAAAACAGTACAATGATATAAAAATGGATTTAATATTAATAAGATTTTAAATATAATGTTGAAACAACAATGTTAACAAATAATAAGACCAGTGCCTAATTAATGCTTGGGCTAAAGAGTCAAGAATGCTTCCAATCCCACGTACAATTCACAAATGGTTTTAGAGCAACTTGTTACAGACAGAACAAGACCATCATTCCACAAGCTTCTACTTGAAATATGATTCGATTTAAAGTTTAAAGTCAGTTCAATTGAATTTAACTCAATTTCAAAGACCAATTGAACAAAAGAAAGTGAAATAAATATAACCTTCTACTAATTATTCAAACTTCAAACTAAAATAGAATTATTAAATCAAGAGAATATAATACAGTGAACTAATCTATTATTAGATAAATCTGAAGACTAACTAGAAATATTAAAACTTATAAAATTAAGCAAAATAGGAGAAGGCACTTATCTTTAATTGATTAATTGAAAACTGGTACATCAGAATTCGACATTGCAGTATGAGTTCAATTTCTACATAGAGTCCTTCCCAAAAAATTTGTTGTGATATTTAAAAGTTAAATGACCTAATATTTATATCTATTTCAAAAGTTTCCCGTGAAAGGACATTACCCTTTCATAAATACCTAATCCCTAAAACTACCCCCAAATAATTACAATAGTTTAACCATATATATGGTTTAAGGGAATAAAACATTTCCCGTATTTACAAATAATGAAATGTGTGTTTGTCAAATCTTTGGATAATTTGCTCGGTTATCATCTTCTATTTTTGATATAAGACTCTTGCACGCCAAATCCAAAATTAGATAACCTTTAATAAATTTTAATTTAGGGCTTCATTATTAATAATGTTCTCACATCACTAAAATGATCCACATATTAAATAAGCGAAGTACAAATAAGATTTAAAGTTATTTATCAAAGGCACCCTCTTTTCAAAGCACAAAAATCCTATTAATAAGGCAAGCCCTAAAATCCATTTATACACAACAACATATTAATAGGAGAGGATAATATAGTTTTATATTTTAATTAAATTTTGATTTTCAGATTTAAAACATAATACATTTCCCTCATAAAATATCTTTCAAAATGTGAAATAATATTTGCCTCATATAGATAAATATGTTCCTAAAACCTAGGGTACAATAATTATAAACATTATAACTCACCCTAGAAAATAAAAAGGCAATACTTACCCTAAAATGATAATTCAAATAATTCACATAGGGTAATACTATTAATATTGAAAAAGAGGGTAACTTTTAAAAGTAACCCTAAAATTATGCAATTTACTTTAATATAACATTTTCAAAATAACCAAGGTGAAAAAGAATACATTAATCGAAGTATATTTATATATCTTTATAAATTAAATTAAAATGCATAGAAGTATATGCATAAATCACCACAGTAAATATTTTCAATAAGCATATAAGGTGAAATATACATTTCAAAAATAAAAAGACACTCAACTATACTTATTTACCCTAATAAGATATTTCACATTAGTAATTTAGGGCAAATTAGGATAAAGCTAAAATAAAGGAAATATATTAATGTGAAAAAATTTTAATAGCAAATATAAAAGAGAAGTGAGATAATATGATTCTCTCTAACACATAACTTGAAGAAAACATTTAGACTAATTGGTTAGAAGGGGTGGGTATGTAGGTAGGAAAAAGGGGTGGCTTGAGAGGTCGAGTATTCAACTCCCAATTGCCACCCTTTTTACCCCATATACCTATTATTCCCTTTTAATTAATTTTTATTTCAAACATATTTATGCCTTTAATCCATTAAAATATAATATTTAAATTTTCTCATATATTTTAACAAGGAAATAAATATAAAAAATGTAATAATAATAAACACTTCCCTAGAAAATTTGTGTTAATTTGGGGCTGAATTTTTCAGGTGTCAACACCCTCAACTTTTAATTAAAAAGTAATATATATTTTTATCCCATTTCATGTACTCCATCATGTCATCAATTATTGGGCATGGAGTTTGGGATGCTATTTTTTAGAGTTTTATCACTATATAGGACTCCAAATTTTGCCAAAAATTGAGAGCTCCAACATGCTCTTTATGGGGACATATGCTCCCTGTCAGCATAGCGAGATCCTAGCTATCTCTGGAGAAGCAGACCATTAATTTATTATCCTCTTCATAAAATATTTTCCTACACTTAATTTAGTGGCCTCTGGCCCCCAAAATGAATATTATTCTTTTCCTCTGTCAACAATTTTTTTTGTTCACGTAACACTTTGAATCTCTTGAATATGATATTATATCATTCCTTATCTTTACCAACAACAGTATATGAAAACAAAAAAATGTAAAAATTATTTAGCCCCAACATTTGATCCCTTTTTGTATTAGATATATCATCCTTATAGAGAATACTTATTGGTTCCACTTCATCAATGCAGTCTTTGAGTTTTAATTTATGTTTTTTCTTTGAGAAATCATCAGGTGCACTGTGTTCTTTGTTGGATGGAGGATCCTTGTGCATATGATCAGTCATATAATTATCTAAACTAAGTTCTTCTGCTTGGATGTTTCTTTGCACATAATCTGCCCCATTTCCATTCTCCAGATATGGTTCCTCCTCACATAAAGGTTTTGAAGGTAACTCATATTTAGGAACTATTACTTCTTTTATATCAAGAATCTGATCAAGTGGGATACTTGGATAATTTTTAGTACTTTTCTTCAACATATTCTCATCATTATACTTGGTTATTACAGTCTCATCTTTAGAATTTTGGTATAAATATCACTCATAGGATGAACTGAATAATATCTTACCTTCTGAATGTATATTTTGAGTGTTATCAACTTCAAAATCATCATTAGGCCTTCTACCTTCATCATGATATTGAAATATTTTATTATATAGAAAATCTCCTTCACATAATGGATTTCGAAACATAGAGAACACATATTTATCTTCCTCTACTTCCTCTTAAAACAGTGGATTCAGGAACATAGAAAATTCAGGCACACCTTCATGAGAGTTTTCATCAGGATCATTGGATGTTTCATCAATAAGACTAATATCTTCATTGACATTATTTTCTGAAACTTCCTGTTGTTCATATCTTGTATGTTGTTCTATTTTATCCCCTCTATTTGATTTTTGGAAGTTATCATCTCCTTCGTCTAGTACTCCCTGAATATATACTGATCCATTAACTTGCTTATCATGATGAAAACAAATTTGACCAGTCTTCTCAACATATTTTTGATATTCCATGTCTAACAAAGATGAAATTTCTTTTGTACTGAGAAATTTTTCTTCCTCATCATCATGGTCATTGATACATGTTTCCATACACATCTCATCATGTACAAATTATTCTTCAACTTGATCTGAATTTTCTTCCTCCTCATAATCCATGCTATCTTATTTCCCACTGAGACAATTATCAAACATAAGGCCTTGTTCAATCTGATCATAAGCCTTCTCTTCTCTATCTTCATCATCCATTTCTAATATCTGAAAAAGGGGCTTAAAAATAGGGTCATATAGTGAGATTCTTAACTCCAAAAAATTTCTTACTAATTCCTCACTTGAAGGCATGATGTCAGCTGGAATCTCTTTTAAAATGCTTACCATCCTTATGAACAAATATGTTGTTAGACTCCCCCTCAAATCTCTCCAAACTAAAAATTGCATCCAAAGGAGACATGTAAGAGTTCTTCCATATTGTGATCCTGGATCTTTTCCTATTCATAATGCATGTCATCTTCACTTGCATGATGAAATATATCAAGAAACCATTTCCCAAACTCTCTCCATGATGAGATACTTTGTTCAGGTGTCATACTAAAAATCAAACCTGCATGATCTGTCAATGATATTACAAATAGTTTCATAATCAAATCTTCTGCATAGATATGACAATCTTTAATAAATTTACAAAATGCCTGCAAATGCTCCATTGGTGATTCTAATTCATCTCCACACAATTTTGGAACATATTTTTTTAGTTTAAGAGGAAAATCTTTCTGACCACCAAGGATGTTATCAAAACTCAATGGTTTATATACTTCAATAATAAATTTTGGTCTTGGGTCACAAAAGTTTGATACTTTATGTGAATATGTATTCTGGTACATACTGAACATCTTAATTTGTAGTAACTTCTTTCTTTATAAATTAGGTTCTTGTCAATAGAGTCTCCACCTCTTTAAAGAGGAAAACTTTACTTATCTCTTTCTAGGTCTTCTCCCTCATTAGAGTCATTAACTAAAATGTTTTTTTTAAAATAGAGTTTCCACCTTCTTTCCCAAAGGAAAAAACTTACTGTATTCTGAGTCCTTATCTCCAGTAGAGTCTTAATTATATCACTAGAGCTTCTAGGTAATCTTCAACATTGTCTTTCATAGACAACTCCCTAGAAGAGTTTCCAATTTGTTGGTGCCCAAAAATGATGGTTTGGATTTCCTATGGACTTTCCAATCTAATGCTGGGAAACCCAATTATTTTTGCCAACTAACAAGTTCAACCAAATGGAGGTTTGAACTTCTGCAATTCTGGCTCTCCAAAGCCAAGGCTAGTAGGCATGTACCTTAACCAAATCTATTGATTCAAAGGCTTTTATAGAAGATAAATGAATATAAAACTTGTGGATTATCTCAAGGTGACAAGTAAACTTGAGAGGAATCAAATTATAAGTATCTCAATCAATTGTATATTGAATGCTGCAAAAAATAAAATTATTTGATTAATAGTAAATGTTTGACAAAAGGTATATAAAATGAAATAGATCAAAGGAATAAAATATCACAAACTTTGAACAATGAAATGAATGACTATATTCCAATTATTGATAAGATCAGTGCCTTGCTCCTACTTGGGCAATAGAGTCAATTCTATATCAATCCTACATACACCTCAAAGATAGTTTTAATAACATGTATATAACAAGACCATCATTTCAAGGAATTCTACATGAATTATAATTGAAACCAGATTATACAGTTAGTTCTACTAAATTTAACTTTGTCTTTGAGTCACCAATAGAACAGAGGAAAGTTTGTCAACCACACCTTTCAATTGATGATCAAAATATATATGTATTTCACTTTACAAATAACATGAGAATTAAACACAATGAAAAAATCTATCTAAATAGATTTATCTGAGAGACTAACTGAAAAGAATTAAAAGTTCTTACCATAAGTAAAATAAAAATCACTTATCTATTTATTAATGTTGAAAAAATAGTACATTAAAGTTCATGTTGCAATTGTGATCAAATTCTATTATACAATGTGTTTCTTCTCCTTTTTTGTTTACATTTTACACCACATATATATGTGTGTGTGTGTGTGTGTGTGTGTGTGTGTGTGGATCAATGGTTTTCACACCCCTTTAGAGTGAAGAGACACCACCCTATGTTAAAATTTAACAACTTCTTTTGAAAAAACTAATCAACAAACTAACTAATAACTACCTATCTTTCGGATTTGGCTTTGGACAAAATCTGAAAGATATTGTTCGAACATAAGATTTTTATTGAAGATAGTAAATTTGATTTCCCGAACTGGGTCTATTTTAGATTTTGAAGTTTTGATCATTTTCATTCTCTGTCGACATCATCTTTTTAGAAGGTCAAAATTCTAGCATCTCTAAAACCTCTGCTTATAGAATTTTGATTGTTCCTGTCACAGATCTTCCTTCCTCGATACCTCAAATTTTAATTAAAAAGTAATATATTTTGTATCCCATTTCATGTATTCCATCATGTCATCACTTATCGGGCATGGAGTTTGGGATGCCATTTTTTAGATTTTTATCACTATATAGGACTCCAAATTTTGCCAAAAATTGAGAGCTCCAACACTTAGATCAAAACTAAGGACTAATGACATATACACAGACAAATTCCATGCAATGAATCATAAAATTCACAATTCAAGAGGTAAGCACTAAGTAGAGACTTAAATCTGATATATTGAATTAAGTATGAAGAATCATGTATCTATTTCAAACTATTTCAAAATATATACCACTTCAATAAATGCAAATGATTTGCAACCTTCTATTCTATATTGACACTCTCTAGATATACATGTGCTATACTCACATTAGAAACAATATACAACTTAAATTCTTTTATGTTCCTTCCCAAAGTTTCCAGCCCCTCTAAATGATCTTGGAAGTCCTTTTATAGATCAAGGACTACAACAAGCTTCAAATCATTTAGGTTTAGGGCTAAACCATTTAGATTATTACATGACAGATGAAATTAACTCAATTAAACAACCAAGAATCTCTGTCATCAACAAGTTGAAACCTTCCTTTAATTCATTCTGTTGAAGAATCTGATCTAGCCACCATCCATCTTGGGAAACCGCAGAACAAAGCCCTGTAGGAGGAGTAATAGATGGAATTTCTTGTTTGCATTAATTACCCCGAGAAGATTTGGCCCTTTAGAACCGTAGAACACAAACTAACCCTTCTTGAAAAGATCAGCTCCTAAAGAACACAACCTGATCTCCTTTTATATAACTCTAGAAAGGACCTTTCATTAATGGAAAATAAGAGAAAAGAGTAGAACTAGGGCTTTAAAAAAAATTACAAACTTATCAGAAACCCTAAAGAAATATTCTCCCATAAATTCACTCTGAAGTATCAAATTTCCATCCAAACAACATCCTTCAACCACAAAAAAATGACCAAAAAGATCAACATGATAAATTCATTGCTCTACAACAAATGACATAGTCCACCGCTTTGAAACCCTGATGGAAAATCATTTAAAATTTTGAAAATCCACTCTAACGGCTACACCTGGCACAAAATCCATCATCAACGGTCAAGATTTAAACTTTAAATCAATTTTATAACTTAGTCGTAGATCTCCTTTTAAGTTACCCGCGATCCAACGATTAGATCTAGACATGCGTCAATCTTATATAGCCTGGATGAGGCATATAGAAAAGGGACAGTATGGAGAGAATAGTAATTTTATAAACTGTAGCATTTTGAGATAATGAAATAACAAATTTTTACGAATTTTATTATGGTAGATTGATTTTTCATACTTCTATGCATTTTTTATGATTTGAGAAACATTAATAAGAATCTATAGAATCATTTTGCATGGTATAAAGTTTTATTTTGTTCTGATTCCTCATTAGCTCTATTGACAAACTCAAGAAGTTGCCTCTTTTCTAATAGTCCTGATTGTTTCATGGGTTTTATGGTCATTCCATGAATGCCTAATGTTTGATTCTCATGGAATGAACTTAAGCTAACATGTATGATAGAGATCTAACCATCTAATGTGCAGAAAAAGTGGAGATTGTTGGTGATCACCATGAATGCTTGGTTGAAGGAACACTAAGTTGGTGGCTAATGTATAGAAGAATGAGATATGCTCAGAGGAGGATATATTTTTATGTTGGAATCCATTAGGGGATTCCATTTTAATGGTGAATCAACCTTTTTTGGGTTGGTATTGAGTTTGGAAGGTTGATGTTGATCAAGCCCTAGTTTTGAAGGGGTTTAGGGAGAAAGTTGGGGCTTTTGTATGTGGAGGACCAATAGTACCAAATTGATTACATTTTCCCTTAATTGAAGTCATTTCATACTATTTTGATGAAGCCATAGCTAGGGGTTGAGTCGTTGATATGGTTACTTTGTAAAAGTGGGGTAATTTAGCCCTTAAGACAATCATAGTTGGTCAGATGAGTAATTTGGTCCAAAACACTTGATACTGAGTTTTGGATATGTGGTAGAGAAGCTTAATGGGTTTCTAAATCCCTAATTTTTTTTGGGATTATTTTTGAAATTTTTTGTGAGAAGTTTGAAAAATAGTTGTTTAAGACCTAGTAGGGATTATGCCTATTAGAACAATATTTGGGGTTTTCCTATAAGTTGGGCACTTGGAACTTTGAAAGTGGTTTATATGGGTTAGATTGGGTAAGTAGAGACCCTTAGAGGTATTATGGGCCATTGTGAAGGTTGAGTTCATAGTTTGGCACTTTTGAGCCATTTGGTGCATTAGAGAACATTGTGGAGTAACACAACTTTTGTGTATTTGTCAAGTTTGTTATAGAATCTTGTGAAGCCTTGAATATCTCTACATCAATCTATTGATAGATTAGAAATAGATTGATTTAGAACCAAATCCAAACTTGATCGATCAAAGACCAATTTGAAGATTGATGATACCATCTTCAGACTTGATTGAGCGAAGACTTATTGAAGATTAAGGATACTAGCTCTGGACTTGATTGAGTGAAGAGTGATAACACCTAATCTGAGCTTGATTGAATGAATATTTATAGGGAGATCCAAATATTCAGCTTTATGTGAAGTGATGAAATTGAATATCTGTCTAAAGAAGATTTTGCATTTTTTAGATTGGTTTAAATGACCAATAAAGCTCATGTAGTGTCATGATATTGATTTTGATTTGATATATTGATTGGGATAATTGACTTGGTATGGGTTTTGATAAATCCAATTACCTGATTAGGAGACACTACTAGATTGATGTGGTGTGATGAAACTAATATGCTCCTAGAGATTCACTTGGCTTAGATGGTTGTCTAAGTGCCTTGATGTGAAGTGATGAAATCAATTGCGCAGAAAGAATCTCAATTTGACATGGAACTAAAATGCCCCTAGCGATGAGGTTTGTTGGTTAAGATTCAGATTGTTGATATATTGATGATTCCCCCTCGAGATCAAAATTGAAATGTTGTTAGGGCGACAAGCCTAATTGCGACTGATTTGATTGAGAGAAAGTATCAGATTTGATATTGATTTAATTAGATTAGATCACATATGGTGGAGAACTTGATTTAAGCTTGATCTGGGGTCATGTTAACCAATTTTGACCAATAGTTGACTAGGGTTGACCATGGTACTCTTGGATTGAGATGGAGTTTGTCCAGTTTAGTTGATGGGGAAGGAAATTGAGGAGGAATTTGGTAATGATGATGTCAACAGTCAAATGCATATGACTAAAATGTTGACTTATGATTTTGACTAGTAGGATGATCTCATATTTTGATTTCAGTCCTAAAAATGGATTAAGGATCTTCAAATTAGCTAGGGGTGTAATTTTCACATCAATTAGAGCAAGTTGAAAATTAGGTCTAATTAGGGACAGAGGCTATATAAAGGGTCAAAAGGGTCATTTTCAAACCATTTTCATATTCCAAATTTAGAATTTAAAAAAAAACCTTCTCTAAGCCAAAATGGTGGTCCCCATGCAATCACATTGATTCAAGATGATGAGGTGACATAATCAGCCCAAAAACTACGCGCCTCTAGCGAGTGATCGAGTTCTACCTTCTTGTTGATTCTATTTTTGTAAATTTTTGTTGAATTTATGCATGTTTTTAGTCAAGTTTAGGTTGTAGGTTTCATTTAATCATATGGTCAGACGAGAAAGCTCATACAAAACAATGCCCTAAAATCCTTTGTCTTATAGGTCCATTAGATTTTTGATCTGGGAAGCACCCTTACTCATACAAGGACCTTCTTGAAAACCAGATAGATGGAGACAAGATAATTTGGACTATCCAGAACACCTTTGATTTAGAGATCTCCAAGGCTGTCACTTAATTTTCCCTCTTGAATGAGGAAAAAATAGAGCAATTGACAGTAAGATATGGAAGGCTCTTTGATGAGTCAATTTCCATGGCAAAAGACAGAGAGAAGTGTCTAATACAGATCAAGGCATCTCTGGTCAATGTAGAGGAAAAAATAGATAGACACAAGATAATTTAGACTGTCCAAAACACCTCTAATTTAGAGATCTCCAAGGCTGTCACTCACTTTTCCCTCCTGAATGAGGCAAAAATAGAGCAATTATGAGCAATATATGGAAGGATCTTTAATGAGTCAATTGTCATAGAAAAAGATAGAGAGAAGCGCCTAATGCAGATCAAGGCATTACAAGATCAAGTAGAGGCTATGAATAAACAGTTGGAAGAGGCCTCCAAGGCTCTTCCTCCTCCAGCTCAAGAGGTTACAGCTGTGCAGACTGATGTCACTAAGGACCCTCCATAGGAAATAAAGCAAATGGATAAGGACAGAAATGAGATTTCCCTCTCTGCATTGTTAAGCATCTTGCAACATTAGATAAATATTCTTAAAGGGAAATTGGATGCAATGCACAAGGCATATATTAAGTTGCCTGACCTAGAAAAGGAAATAAAGGACCAAATAGCAACTCTGGACCCATTATTTTGTGTATGGTCAGGTAGGGTATCTTTGTTTGAAAGGTTAGAGGGACTACAATCTCACAGGGCAGATCTTCCTGAATTTGTGTGCCAAGTGGGAGAGATGATAGAGAAAATTGGCACATCTTTATCCTTTTTCAAAGGAAAAGAAAATCAAGTCTAAGCAAGGTTAGGCATGTTTGATGCCAATTTCAGTAGATTCATCCCTCAAATAAAAAGGGAAAAAGATGAGATAAAAGTTGTTGAGAAATTGAGAGGAGAGTTTGACACCTTATTGCCTAAGAAGGAGGCTTTCTTGACAGAAGGAAATGTTTTATACATGGACAGATTTAATAAAGCCTTAGATGAAGCATTTAAAGCTGAATAGACTTTGTCAAGTTTGTTACAGATGTGAAGGCTATTACTTATGCCTGGTGGGAAAGACAATTGAAGTAGTTACAGAGTATTAAGAGCTTCGACTGGCCAACAGAGGATGAGGTCACACTTTGGGACAACAACACCAAGCCCAAGAAGAAGAAGCCAACCACAATAGACCTAGATGTAATAGATTAGGAGTGAATGGCAATTGGAACCTGATCAATGAGCACATGGAGGGTAATTATCATCAATACTAGTGTGATTTAGCATGTATTGGCAGTCACTATGTTTCATAACAAATTTTAGAAGTTACCCTGAATATCTGTAGACAAAGGTGCCAACTGCAAAAGATTTGAAATGATTGCAATTCAACTACTCAAGTTTCCTTCCTCCACCGACTAAAAATTGAACTACTTTTTGTCTTTAGTGATTTTTTATTTTCCTAGACATCTGAATCTTGTTGTATCTTGTTTCTTTCAAGATTCTAATATGGCTAGTGTATACTATAAATATAAATTTGTAATGTATTGTTATGGATGGTGAATTCACAACTGTGAGGCAAATTTCTGAGTTTTGTCTAGTTTAAAAGTTTTTTGTTATTATGAATGTACTAAATCAAAGATATTTTAATAAAATAGAATGGAAGTTCTTGTTTCAAATCTGTGATGTCTTCATGTGATCATATCAGAATTCTTGTGTTTTAAATTTGTAAGGCAAGTTTGATATACTGTTTACAAGGTAGATGTGGGACTTGTTCTTAAGTTTCTTTGAAGGAGAGGGTAATCCTTAAGGGTGGGTTTAAGGGGATTCAGGGTTTACATAAGAATTTGATGTCTGAGTATGGGAATGAAAGGAATAATATGTAAGGAACTTTATTCAGATTTCTTACTATGTTTTCATTAAAAGGTTTCTGTGAATGTATATTTCATTTGACTCTTTTCCCTGGGGAAGGCATTGGTCTAGATTTGAATAGCAGTTATCATCTGTTGGAAATGAGTTGAGTAACTAAGAAGGGAGGGGTGAATCAGTTACTACAAAAAAAAATCCAAGTCCCTTAGATGTCTTAAACAAACTTTTCACTGTTACTTGGTTAACAAAGATATTTAGATGTAACTCGGTTAACAAAGCAATCTTAAGATATTAACTGTGATTATCTTTTAGTGATTAAATGTAGAAACATAAAGCATAAAGAAAATAAAATGTACACAAATTACACCAATATTTAATGTGGAAACCCAATTTGGAAAAACCACCAATTGCAACTAGTTACTTTTTTCACTCTTCTGAAGTGAGCCCTGTTAGGAGCCAACCCTGTTAAAAGTTACAAAAACACACTGTTAGGTGTGACCCTGTTAGAGGATTTAACCCTATAAGGAGTGGCCTTGTTAGAGGTCTTCAAACACTTCAATATAGAAATACCACCCTGTGAGAGGATTTATGAAAGACTGTTAAGTCTACTCTGTAAAGAGATTTGGATCACTGGTACAATTGTTAAAGAGTAACAATGGATTGTCCTATTTTAAGAAGTAATTGTCTTTGCTGATTCAGATCTCTACTCTAGCTTTAAACTGGATCCTCACTGACCAAATATTCTATTGCAACTCTGTCTAGATGTTCTATCCTTAATCAGAATCCCATCTGATTTCACCTTCACTCTTAATATCAAAACTTTGCCATGTATTTCTTCACACATATTCAATCCAAACTTGACCTTGTATAAATATGATAATCCTTGTCAACTCGGCTTGAATAATATTTTAAATAAATAATAAAACTTAAGTTTATCAGATGCATATAACCAATTAAACAAAAAGTGTAAACTTCTATTAGTCAGCTGACACTAAATATCTAACTCGGTTAACACTGTAATCCTTCAATGCTCGACCATTACTGTAATGCCTGAGTGAACTCGGTTAGAACTGAAAATCACTTTGGTCTTCTTCAATTCCTGAGAGAGCTCGGCATACACTACTATGCTCGATTTAGGTATAGACAATTGTGTAAACATCAATGATAATACACAATTGAATATATGTCATCAACAATTTCCCTCTTTGGCATTGATGGCAGCACAATATGTCATAATATAAAGAATTTTAGAGCAACAGAAGCAAGGACAAATTTTTTATTAATGTCCTTAGCTTCATTCTGATTCTCATCCAGAAAACTCCCTCTGTGTTCACAATTACTGAAATACAGAATTCTCCCTCTTACATCAATCTCTCCCTCAATAATATTTCCTTTAATAATTTCTTTGGCATGACATCAATAAACTCTCCCTCTTTGATATCTAAATTCCAAAGACTCTATCCAATGAAATTGTAGTGTACCTAATCTAGTGATTCATATGCAATAAGCTCTGGCAATCTGCATCAAAATGTTATATCTTTACTATAGCTCGGTTGATGCATCACTAAACTGTGTTTTAGTGAGCTTCAGTTAGGGGAATCACCCCTAGCTTTCCTGTAAGATACAAGAATGCATCATTAGGTAAAGGTTTGGTGAATATGTCTCCAGTTTTTTCTTTAGTATTCACATATTCCAACCTTACTTCCTTGTCCTGAACCAATTCTCTCAAGAAATGATACTTTATTGCAATATCCTTAGTCTCTGTATGCATCACAGGGTTCTTTGAAATGTTAATAGCACTTGTGTTGTCACAATAGATAATAACTGGTTCTTTGATTTCCTCCTTCATACCTAACAACATCTGTTTGAACCATGTGATATTTGAACAATTTACTGTTGCAACAATATACTCTGCCTCTATTGTAGACTGAGAAATGCAATTTTGTTTCTTTCTGGTCCAAGATACTAACCTCTTTCTAAGAAATAATGATCCACCACTAGTTCTCTTTCTGTCATCAACCATTCCTACCCAATCAGCATCAGTAAAATTCTTTAAATCAAAGTTTCCTCTTTTCTTATACCATAAAATCCATAATCTTCAGTACCTTTAAGATATCTTAGAATCCTTTTGATATCCATCAAATGATTCTCTCTAGGATTAGTTGAAAACCTGTTGATGGGACCGTGCGACTGGCTCTGCTAACAGAGTATAAGTTGTCACTAGGTACTGGGGTACCGGCCAACTCCGCCTGAAGAGGTTTTTAGGAGAATTTATTCTCCTAGCCTCCAAGCACCTGGTAGTCAGGTCTCGACAATATGGGGGAGCTAAGTTGAGAAGGTGACTATTGTGTGAGGGGATAGCTGGTTTTTACTCATTTTCTCAGGGATTTCAAATGGGATGGGGTTTCTTGCAAGCATTTGGATTATCAAATAAACTTCAAAAGATCGACCAAGGTTAGATACTTTCTTCTACCTATAGTTATGCAATAAATATTCAAACATCAAACAATGCTTCAATGTAAGAAACTACACTAAATACCAAATACATAAAGAACCAATGATTCACATGCATTCAGTAGAAAGGGGAGATAAGATCATTAATCTAAACTAGAACATAGGAGAAGAGGAAATAAGAAAACATACTGCACAAAAGGACGTTTGTTAACTCCAAAGATCATAACAACACATAACAGATAGCCACAAGATGTCCTTCCTTCTTCATTAACTCAAATGGTCCCAGCATCACTAGCGTGTACAATCATGGCTCCAAGGGAGAAATATAAACTACTAAGAACAATTGAGCATTGAGCTCTTGAAAACAACTGAAAATGAAAAGTTGTCTTCTATTACTTGCTAGACTGCAAAATCATCAATTTTGTTGACCCTTGTTATGGCGTTAGACTTCTTATTTATACACAAATTTTGATCTAAAACTAACCTAATTCTAATTGTACACTTAACAAATAGAATATATTATCTTGTGGCCGGTACTACCTGTATGCACCCTAAAATGGTCGCCTAGACTTTGGGCCCCATTTATCATTTTATAAATTTATCAAATTTCTGAATCAATGCTTTGAAACATTTTCAATTCAAATCAATTTCCTTGATCAAATTGTAATTAATTCAATATTTTCTAAGGTTTGATCATTTTTATCTAATTAAAAGATTCAATCTCTCTTTTAATTAAATAAAATTCCTCTTATTTAATTAAAAGATTTAATCTCCCTTTTAATTAAATTCCTCTTATTTAATTAAATTCAATTCCTCCCTTTTAATTAAATAAAATT